>CAIGRM010177214.1:0-26514 GCA_903798335.1 Fraxinus albicans
TACTTTTAAATAATTTTTACACATACGCGATTTTTTTACTTATAAGTTATTTTTTTATATTTTATAAGTGTCCTTTTGTCTTACTAGTAAGATTTTTACAATATATATATATCTTGTAAGTAATTTTTTTTTTCTTATAAGAAATTTTTTAAATTATAATATAATTTTTTTGCTTATAAATAATTTTTTTAGTTAGTATATTTTAATTTATAAGTTAGTATTAAACAAAGCTCATGTTTGACAGAAATTAAACTCTAGATTTTAATATAAGTTAAAGTTAACAATTAATTTTAACCACATATTTTACGCGTCTCACAATTTTTTAATCACACATTTCATCAACTTTTATCAAAATCTACTAAAAATTTCCATGAAACATGGTTAAAATATGTTTGTCGAAAATAATTATTTTATAAAAGGTAAAAGTAGAAGAAATTTTAATAAACGGTCAAAAATTACCGATTTGGTGGATTGGGGTCAAAATTACACTACACCGTTTTAAAGTAATTTTAAATCATCCAAAATCAATGCTAAAATATTTTTTTGCAAGCACTGATTCTTCCAATCTCACGTAAACAGTATAATCCAAAACCGGGTGAAAATAAAACTCCCACGCAGCCCTAAGTGCTCTCATTCTTTTAGCATTAAATGATTTCACCCATCCTTCTTCAGACAAGTGGGTCCCTCTCTACACCAAGTGACTAAGATGCACTATTTTTAGGGCACAACACAACAAAATCAGTCTCCTTTTTCCATTAACACAAAAGTATATTCCATTATTAATTAATGACTATATATACACATATATGCATGCAAAAACATTTCATATTTGTGAGTGCACATTCAAAAACTAGTCTGCAAAAATTCTTCAAAAAATGATAGCATTGGAAGATGTTTACAAGATAGTAGTGGCGATGGTGCCGCTGTACGCAGCTCTGGCATTAGGCTATGGCTCTTTAAAATGGTGGCATATGTTTAAACCAGACCATTGTGATGCTATAAACCGCTTCAATTGCTATTTCATAATGCCATTTTTCACCTTCGAGTTCATATCTCATGTCAACCCTTATAAGATGAATTATCTCTTCCTTGCCGCAGACGTTATATCTAAAGCCCTAGTCGGCATAGTGTTAGCTCTGTGGGCTAATTTAAGTAGCAAAGGGTCATATGATTGGTCTGTAACATGCTTCTCTTTATCAAGTTTGAATAACACTCTTGTCGTAGGAGTGCCACTATTGAAAGCCATGTACGATGAAATGGGAGCTAATCTTGTTATACAGTCGTCAGTTATCCAGTGTCTCTTGTGGTTCCCTACGCTATTATTCTTGCTCGAATTCAGACGTACGAGGAGCGATACATCGGTAATCTCGACCGTACATGAATTGTCATCGATAGAAATGGGGAGCAATGATGATATTGTGGAAGAGAGAATGGATTCTACTGCGAGTAGAACACCACCATCTTTCTTATCGTTGATGAAGACTGTGTGGAGTAAACTTGCGAAGAATCCAAATTCTTACGCATGTTTTATTGGCATCATTTGGGCCCTTTTAGCTAACAGGTATATATACATACACGATACGTACGTGTAGATTTTTTCTCAGTAATTTCTTAATACAGAATTTTACAGTTTATCAAAGAAAAATTCAACTTTCTCTTTGCTTTTAGGTGGCATTTACAAATGCCCTCCATTCTTGAAGGCTCTATATTGATAATGTCAAGGGCTGGGGGTGGCGTTGCCATGTTCAACATGGGTATGTATGCATTTACATAATGATTCATTTTAGGCCTTGTTTGGTGTAGCTTAAAAAGTTGACAAAAATTTAAGTTAAATTCCATAATTAATTTTAACTACACATTTCATGGAACCCACAATTTTATCAACTTTTTAACTATATATTTTATCCATTTTTTATTAAAATCTACTAAAATCTGATTTATAGCTACACCGAACAGGGGACTAGATATATGTTGTCTTTATGTATGTTTATATGTGCAGGACTTTTTATGGCATTGCAAGAGAAAGTGATAGCTTCCGGTGTTCGTCTAACGTTATTGGGTATGTTATTGAGGTTCGTCGTTGGACCAATAAGTATGGCTATTGGTTGTTTTGCGTTGCGTCTCCACATTGACATCTTTCGTATAGCAATCATGGGGGTACGTACATGTTATGATTTGACTCAATTTAATGTTCTGGTTTGAAAATACGTTAAAATTATTCAAATCGAATCGTTAATTTCGTCTGCACATAAATTTATGAATTATGCTAGATGTACACCCAATGGTTTACATAATGGATTACACCCCCCTCCCCTCACATGAAGGGGGGTCCACGAATATTTTATTGTGTATGGGACCCCCTCCATGTGAGGGGGGTGTAATCCATTGTGTAACTCATTTTGTACATCTAGCATAACTCTAAATTTATATTGACATCTTTCGTGTAGCAATCATAGGGGTACGTACATGTTATGATTTGACTCAATTTAATGTTTTGGTTTGAAAATTCGTTAAAATTATTCAAATCGAATCGCTAATTTCGTCTGCATATAAATTTATATTGTTTGTTGAAGGCTGCATTGCCACAAGCGATCGCGTCGTTTGTTTTTGCTCAAGAGTATGGATTGCACTCACAATTACTTAGTACTGCGTAAGTTGCTTATTAAATAATTATGGAATTTTTATTTTTATTATTATTTATATCTCTATATGTATGTGTAATATTATAAATTAACAGTTGTTTTATTTTTTTATTTCAGGGTAATTTTTGGCACTACAATATCACTTCCTCTCTTAATTGGCTATTACGCCATTTTAGATAGTATCCATTGATGTGGTGACAAGGAGTTTCCAATACAAATTAAAGATGCTTTCTAATATTAATTAATTACTTTTTATTTTAATTTTGAAGAAAATATATTATCGAAGTTCAATTTTGCACTTTTCGCTTCTCTTGATGGTAGGAGTTGTTTGGATAAAAAAAAGTACTTATTTTTATCTAAAATTTTAGCTTAACTTTGAATTAATTTGAAAATATTGGTTGTAAAATAGGGGTTAATTTGACTCGCGTATTTTTAAGAAGCAAGATAAATACTAAATATGAAAGTTCGACAAAATAGTTTTTCCCATACTAGTAGAATATTTGGATGAAAATCGTAACTAGAGACATGATATGCTAGTTGATTAAGAATGAACGAAAAAAACTAACATAAAATGGGGACAAGAGTGCTGAAATAAAAAAAATGAGGACCATCAATGCAAAATAAAATCTAATACTGTTAACAAAGCTTATGTTTGGTGCAGATTAAATTTAGATTTTTAGTAGATTTTGATAAAATATGATGAAATATGTTGTTAAAGAGTTGTGAATCTCATGAAATATGTTGTTAAATTTAATAGTTGACTTTAATTGATATTTTTATCAACTTTTAATCTACGCCAAACAAACTAAAAATCTGATATGCACATAACTAAATATTTTAGGAATAATGATGATCGAATAAACTCAGAGACAAGGAAATGATGAACAGACTGAGTTGGCAATAGCCGTTCGAGTTTTTCTTTTTTCAAACTGTCCAATTGTGTGTTGATACGTGCCTCCCATTTTGAACTTGTTTATGTAGCTCTAAAATTTGTGCTAAATGAAGGAAAAATCGAGGCGAAACTTAAGCATTATGGACCTTGTACCGACCCGGGTTAAGCTGGCCTGGACTAAATTCTGGGGTAATAATGGTTGTGTAGGGCCCATGTGGCCTTGTACGTGTAGCATGCTTGCTAAACTCTATTGGTATAACACGCTTAAATTAAGTTTTTTACCGATCCCAATAAATCGAAAAGATCCAAATTAACTTCATAAATCCCAACTAATATAAGAGTAACCCAAATTATTAATTTCTAATACTACAATATACATTTTCTAAAATTTAAGTTTAGTTCATCGAACTATGCAAAATTGACAATTGGACCCAAACTTGTCAACTTTTGCAATTTAAACTTATGATCATCCGGAAAATGGGTCTTAGTATTCTAAACGAGCAAACTTTTGAATTTCAGTTTGGTCCCTAAACTTTCTAAATATATGTGAATTGAGACCAATATATTTCTTAGCAATAAACATCTACATGTTCCATGCTTAGTATTAAGTGCGTGTTCGGTAGAGATTAAAATTCAAAAACTAGTCATTATTGTTGACTTTTATTAGACAAGTGTGACTCAATAACAGCTATATTTTCAATTTTAATTAGATTTTAAGCTTAGCCAAACACGTTCTAACATAATAAGCACGGAAATTAGGGTATTACAAAGTAAACGATTTTCATTCAACACGTATTTCAATTACATAATGTTGCAAATAATGCAATGTTAATCGATCCGTAAAGGAAGTTGATATATGAGAAAAAAATTCATCGCTTTTAATAAATAAAACATAACAAATTCTTGACATCCCAATTCTGATCAGTATGCATTTGCGAAGATTGTTAATATGGATTGAACATAGAAATATTCACGTCAATGAGTTTTCAAAAGGTAATGCAAAAGGAAAGAATTAAATATGCATATTCTTAATCAAAAGCATGTTTTTCAATATTTCTACTGAAACCCCTAAAAATGAACAATTACAAATTGACTCAAAACTTCTCAAATTTCTTGCATATCCCGCATTATTTTATTGAGGTCGTGGTTGTTACAAGATACGTTTAGATTGTATATTTGCTAGTCACGTCACCTTTGTTCTAGAATGACATCATATGTTAAGCTTGTACTTTGCGTAAACTACTACTACACCCTTCAATTTTTAACAATAGTCACGTCACGTTGAGCTAGTCAGGTCGCTATGTTGGTCGATCTTGACTTGTTGACATGGATGAGCTCGTCCTATACTTCTAAAGGCTCCTTTCAGCACAAACTCTACCATTTAGTTCGACCTTTACTTCTTCTTTTTCTATTTTTGCACTCAACTCCATGAACTTGATCTGGTCGATTAAGTTTTCTAATAATTAATGATTCTGTTTTTCATTAATTGAATGGAATGATTCTGTTTCTTTTTGTTCTTTTCTATTATTATGTTCATGTAAGAGGAGTGTAACTTTAAAGAAGGAAAAAGACTGTAAGGACGTTTCACGCAAACAAAAGAAAAGTTGATTTGAGGGTTCACATGCCAAAAATTAAAATGATGGGGATGATTTTCGTAATAAAGGCAAACAATAGGGATTTTGTCGCCAATTCTAAAACTAATTATTTGCGCCGTCGTAGTTTTGGTCGAAGTCAAAAGAAGAAATCCCCAATATATCTGATTCAACTTTGATCGTTCGTTCATCGAAATTAACATTTGAAGGGTAATCTGATCTCTCTCATTCCCAATTTCAATTCCAATTAAATTCGGTATTCTTTACTGATTGATTCCAAAAGGGGATTCCAAGGGAGCGGAGAAATTGACAATCGGTTTTGGTGATATTAATAAAAAAAATGAGGAAGAGAATTGTAGGAGCAGTGGGGGGCCGGCGAAAAAGCGATGACGAGCCAGAATCGGTGGGTGTGGTAACTCGGGCTGTGAACTCGGTGTTTGCATTCGTCCGTTTAGCGGAATTCGAGATCCTATTCGTACTCTTCTTCTTCGTCGCTTTCCTCATTTTCAAAGATCTGGTTAGGCCCCTGATCAATTTTTTTTCATTTTAATTCTATAATTTATCGTTATTATTTAGAATTCTGATTGATTATTATTTTATTTTCATATTTGAGATAACCAGTACAATAGTTGCATCAATCAGCAGTCGACTGTTATTCAATTGAAAATAAGCGTCTTAGCGTACTTGCATATAGAGTATGAGTAATGCTATTTGTACATCCAGGGTTGACGCGTGGGTTCTACCCTAGGGAAGTGTTATTCGGGGTGTCAACAGTCAACCCGAATGAGCATGATTGAGTAGTATAGATGGCCCTTGATTAGGTTTATTGTCGGTGTAATTTTGAGAATTAACGTTTAAATATTTAAATTCTCTAGCAATTTGCTTAATTAATTTCCTTTTCTTGATCCCTCAGAGGTAAAAATACAGTAAACAATGACACATTACTCCATTTTTACGCCCCATTAATCTAAAGTAACTTTGCATCATTTAAAAATTGAATTTTAAGTTTTTTTTCACGGAATTTCAATAGTGGACGGCAACCTCAATGCTGATTCATGTAAACTAGCTCAATCATGTTCCAAATTTTATTAAAAAGATGAGAATATTTCATCCAAGATAGATATTGGAAATGATGGAAACAATTAGAATTTTGATTACGATTTTGGTCATTGGGTGCTAATCAAATTGATGACTGCAATAATGAATGACAAGAAATGTAGGACATGTCCTCGTCTTTGTTTGAGATTTCCAAATTATCAAATAGATTGACAAGTGCAAGGAAACATTAGTCCGCTTTTCTAATTTCATTCTGAAGAATAGATAAAGAAGAAATCTTTAGCGTGTCCCTTGACTTCAATTTTTGAGGTCAATCATAGTGTGGCATGATAGCTTGTATTGTATAGTTTTCTTTTCAAAAATTTTCCAAAGCAGATTTTTGCAACAGATTGGTTTCTCTTAGGAATTGTATAACTGTACATCCAAGCATTATCAGTTTGTATGAATTGAAGTTGGTATAGAGTCTAATGGTGCTCTCTCTTAATTTATAAATGTGAACTGTGACCTCTATACTTATCCTTTTAAAAGTTTTGCATGGAAATTTATTGAGCTTCGAATTCAAAGGTTGAACATCTGGAAAACATGTTAGGAAAGGTAATAATCTAATTTGATAAATCAACTTTTTTTTTTTTGGGGTTGGCTAGAAATGGATTTCAGTATTATGTAAGCGTGAAAAGGGTCAATTATTTCTGTATGTTGCATTCATTTCTTTTTATATATGATAACCTGTTGAGTAAGCTTTTTGCTGAATTGGACCATATATCATCAGCTGGAATTCTTGCTTTCTGAGAATCTGAGGCGTACCTATATTTTGTTTTCTTTTCTGTGGGTGTGTGTTTGTCTCTCATTCCCCTGCTTCGATTTGTAATTTAGTATTGAGTACGAGAGTTTATATAGCTATTTATGAACTTTCCTGCAGACCTCAAGACCTGAATATAATCAGATCCTAGTGAAGAAGCCTGGTGGCCCAGACTGGTGGCCATACTAGAGTACAAATGCAGTGTGCTGCAAAGGAATTGTGGAAAACTACTTTCAAATGTATGGATTGTTTTCGTGTTTGTGGTTGTAGATTGATATCTAGATATTTGATACATCTTTTACCTTGGGGCATGCACTGTCCAGGTAGTGAAGAACTGATTAATTCCATGTTAGTGTTTTGAAGTTTTTTTCTTGTTATTTTGAGGAGACAAAAGTTATTAATTGTTTTTTACTGGTGGTGTGGTATATATAGCAGTCGTGTGTTTATTGTTTTACGTATTTTGTCCTTGAGACTGTCGGAGGATATGCGACTAGTTTGCTGAGTGTCAAACGGACTTGAATTGTTTTCTTTTCATTTTACTTATATTTTGAGGTGGAGGTGGGGATGGCAGTGAGGGTGGCTGGCTGGCTGCCACTGACCGTAGGAATGTTAATGTGCGCCAACCACATGAGCTGGCTCGGGCCTAGCTTAGCACGAGCCAGCTTGTTCAAAAAAAATTGACTCGGCTAGCCCTACTATCTTACCTGTTGGTGGGGAATTTTCTAAAATTAAAATTACAATGCTTTATTTATTTTATTTTTTTCCGAAAATGTGACGCAGTTGAAAGTTTGTATACAATTTAATTGATATAACAATTTTATCAAGAGTGTTTGATAAAATAGATTTGAAGTTGTAATTCCTTTATTCGGGCTTGGGATCAACTATATGATATATAAATAGAGTTAAATGGAAAAAGGAGACTGATTATGTTGTTTTGTGCCCTAAAAATGGTGCATCTTAGTCACTTGGTGTAGGGAGGGACCCACTTGTCTGAAGAAGGATGGGTGAAATCATTAATGCTAAAAGAATTAGAGCACTTAGGGCCTGCGTGGGAGATTTATTTCCACCCGATTTTGGATTATACTATTTACGAGAGATTGGAAGAATCAGTGCTTGCAAAAAAAATATGTTAGCATCGATTTTGGATGATTTAAAATTGCTTTAAAACGGTGTAGTGTAATTTTGACCCTAATCCACCAAATCGGTAATTTTTGACTGTTTATTAAAATTTCTTCTACTTTTACCCTTTATAAAATAATTATTTTCAACAAACATATTTTAACCATGTTGGATGGAGATTAAAATTAAATTTTTAGTAGATTTTGATAAAAGTTGATGAAATGTGTGGTTAAAAAATTGTGAGACGCGTAAAATATGTTGTTTACACTATGTTCTGACTATTCTAGTTTAACTCACTACTGAGTCCTGATGGTTCTTATAATTCATATTGAGTGTTGGTGAGTTGAATTGATTCACTCCGATTCTTGCCGAGTTCCCGACTCACTACTAAGTTTTACTGAGTCATTGGGATTTGTTGGGTTCATGTACTCAAATTGTATTCAATTATGGTATTTTCTGATTGTTCCATTCATTCTGAAATTTTGAGATTTTAAACTCTGATTTTTTCTAAGGTCTCCCCTTATTTTGTTAACTGTTTTTTTTAATTTTGAAATTAATTATTAAGGTAAGTAATCTATCATTACTTTCTTTTGTCCAAGATCTCTTGCGAAGATCTGAGAATATGAGGGAGTAGTAAAACCAAGGGTTATCACTCCTCAAACCTTTTGAAATTGACAATCATACTTGTTAACTGCAATACTTGTGACTGAATGAGTTACATGATAAGTAGGCACAAATCTTCACACCTGCATATTCTGAAATTCTCACTTTCTGCAATTCTATTAAGCTGCTTGAATCAATAATACTCTGTGTGTTGTATAATTGTAATTTTGTGATTATATTTGTCAACATATACACTGCACACAAATTTGAAGCTGAGACATGAAATGATACTAGAGACTTCAATCTCTAACACCAGGAAATGAGAGCTTTGTTGTTACAACAGAGATGTGCTACTGCCCTTGATGGGTCTTGGGCTGCTGAGATTAGTGCCTATAGGAGACAAGAACTATATGACGTTGCCTGGAGTTCCATCTTTCTTCACCTGTATGATATTGTGATTAGGAAAGTTGGTGAAATCGCTATTACTGAAACCTTATGGGCTAATTTAGGAACTCTTTACCCAACTAAACTAATGTCAAATAAGTGCTACCTCCTTAGGCAGTTTTATAACTTTAGGTTTGACTCTTCTACGGCCTAGAAAAAAACATTGACAAATACTCAAAATTAATTCAAGATTTAGCTAACTGTAATGATAAACTTTCTGATGATCAACAAGTTGTTGCCCTGTTGAATTCACTAAGTGATAAATAGATGGACATTGGAAATGCCTTAGAAAATGGGGGAGAAGATCTTATTGTTGGTATCATAACCTCTACTTTGAAGAACAAAGAACTTGAACTAAAAATTGAGTTAAAAAAATTCTAAAATTAGTAAAGGATTACATATAAAAGAAAAACTGAACCAAAATAAGAAGAATAATTTGTGTAATCTCAATTCTTACAAGAAAGGAAAACCCCCAAAATCTTATATTCAAAGATAAAAATAAGAATCAAGTGAAATCTAATAATCAAGTTAGGAAATATTATTATTGTGGAAAAACAGGACACTTAATAAAAATATTGTTTCAAGAAAATTTCTGACATGTAAGAAGGAAACAATTATGATGGCTCTGCAACTATTGCCTGCAAGAATAATCTTGATATTTAGGATATTGTCCTTGTCATACAACCAGCAGAGATCCAAAAGAATGAATTATTGATTCTGACTGCACTTTCCACGTGTCCCATTAAAGAATGGTTTCTTGAATTTGATAATCTCAAGACAAATTCAAATGTGAAATAACATAGAAAAATGATTCAAGTACAGGGAAGTACAGGGGAATTTTACCAGATTTTTAACAGGATTTTGAATTCTCTCTCACATGAAGTGGACCCCATGTATAAAATTTTGAAAAAAAAAAATTTTTCCCCCCCAATGTTGTCTCTATGCTGTAAGTACAGGGATTTTGAATCCCTGTACTTATAGCATGATCGAATAGCATAAGTTGTCAGATTAAGGAAATTGAAAAATTAAAATTGTTGCCAAATAACAATTATATAATTGAGTTGAATAATATTAGATATGTGCATGAGCTAAAAAGAAATCTAATTTCTTTATGAGGATTAGATGACAAATACAATATATCGATTCATAAAGGCCTCATAAAACTGAATTATGATAACAAAGATGTTATCTCATTTCCCAAGATAAATGGAATTTACACTGTTTATGCTGAACCTATAGTAGGTCATAGCTATGCAATTGTAAATTCTACCTCTGGTAAGTCTTTAATCTAGATTTTAAATAAACTTGGATGTTTTAGAAATGATGACATTGAAAATTTAGATTTTTGTGAAGATTGTGTAATTGGAAAATAGAAAAGATTACATTTTAAAACTGGAATTCATAAATCCACTTCTATTTTAGACTATTTACCTGCTGACCTATAGGGTCCAACTTCTGTAAATACTAAGTGGACGTAAGTTCTATCTACTAGTAGTATATGATTTTTCAAGAAAAAAATGAATTTTTCTTTTAAGACAAAAATTTGATACTTTTCAAACCTTCAAACAATGATTGTTCTATACTATCTTTGTGAGATTAGGAGTATTTTGGTTGCTAATTTGTAAATAAAGAGGCTAGAGAGAACTTTGAAGAATCTTCTTTATACATTTTGTATTGTTTCTTGATTGAAATTAATGGATCTGGAGCAATATCTCTTAGCAAATGCTCAACAGATGATTATATCTCACGATTGAACATTCGAGCCCTTTTAGGGCAAAAAAATACTTGTGTTCTTGCGATCTTTTAGTTTCTGCACTTTACATTTTTGTTACAATTTTTACGATCAACATGTTTTTCTCAACGCATTGGGACTTACAATAGGCATTTTGTCAGATATTTGAAAAATTTCTAAAAAATTCCAAATATTTTTGTTTGATGACTATAATGATAAGCTAATTGTTACATAAATTGCTTAAAGAAACAGCAAAATATGAAATTGGAGAATAGATAATGGAGATTGTAAACTCTATTTTTAAGTGCTAAAATTCGAATCCAAACAAATTACGTGTAATGAAAAAAAAAATCAAAATTGTGGGAAACTTCAGGTTAAGAGCGATGAGAACACATAGCTGTATGATTGATGAAATCTTCACTATTAGCTTCACCAAATGTGAATTGCTGTTAGCAGATTTATACAATGCAGTGAAGTGCTAAAAATCCCCTTCAAATTGAATTCTATACATCTCCACCCATGGGAATGAATGTACAAGAACTGATATTTATATTCTCCAAAGATTGAAATTAGTGTTTGGAGAATCAGTTTATCATTCTGAGTCAATGTTAATCATCATCAGAGGGTATCTGTCTTGCTTCAGACTATGATAGTCTCCTTTCATTTGTAGAGCCTGCTTCCACAAGCCCTTTCCCAGACAAACTTAATACACCAGTTCCTGATGATGAAGCCAAAAAACGACGAACTTCTGGAGCATCACCTGATGATGATGCAGCAAGATTGTATGTGTAAACCCTCATTGGGTGGTCAAACTTGCAACTTGGACCAAACTTGCAGATTCCATATCGAGAATAGAATAGACACACAGGCTCTCCCTGAAACCAACAAGAAGGAAAAAGTGTAAAAAGGAAATCCTAAGTTGATATCTTTGAAAAAACTTCGTACAGGAAAGGTTAGCTATAGACTATAGTAACAACTAACATGTCTCTCTTTCTCCTTCCCTCTTATTCTTTCCTCTTTATTCTTCTTCCACTTGTCTTTCATCCTTTTTACCATTTCTACCTTTCAAATAATGTCAAACTATGTGCCAAAGATGTGATACGTCAACAAAATGTTGAACCACATCATTACAACTGCCTGCTGAAGCTTAATAAATCTAATTTTCTAAATGGAAAAAGCCTCTGATAATCATTATGTATCCACAAAAAAATACGATCAAATTTTTTCATTCCATATTTTTCATGTAACTTCATAAATTTGACCACAAATGGCTATACCGACGAAACTACTCAGAATACCATCCAATCAGAGGCTATTCCTTTAGCTATTGTCAGGCCGCACCATTCCATTCCCCCTCCTCTCACAGGAAAAAAAAATGAAGATCCCCGTCATTGACTTTAAAGGGAAGATGAGATAAAAGTACGAGAAAACAGAAATTTAAACCTAAATGGGATGGACAAAGAACAGTGTGGATTACAGCCATTAATACATGTCTGTACATGTAATATGGAGAAATAATGGAGTAAACCATTTCAAGACTTCAGCTAGAGCAAAGAAACAATTTTTTTTAACTAGGTGGCTTCGTTATCCTGACTATAGTGTCCAAAGATCATTATGAACTCCAGGAGATCAAATGAAAACTTGAAACTAAAAGTCAAGCTTCTGAAATTCTTTAAAAGGCTAAACAATTATGGCAGAAAATCTTGAGGAATTCAGAATAATAAATCTATAATGCAAAAATAACCTTCATCTTAAAAACAGCATTGAAGAGAAGATCAAAACATTTAAAAGTTTGTATAGAAACTATATATTGAACTTTATACAAATAAAAATAATTTCTTTTCATGGTTGATAAGGGATCTTTAACACGATATAGCACAAATTTCTCTTTGGTGTAAAATATCTTCTGTAATCAAATCTCAGCATTTGTAATGGGACATCTGCTGTTTCGCTCATCATAGCAGAGAAAAATTTCCCTTTTGCAGAAGAAAGGATATTATGTATTAAGATTATAGAGAAGCACATAGTTGAGGTAAATTAACTTCACGAAGGATTTAAAAACAGTAACATTTAACTAAAGCACTATGAGATGGGGAGAACAGAAGTCAAGTGTGTGAGGGAATGAAATTGTTCTTTTAAGATATGACACGGTTTACTTTATTTATTTTCGTTTGTTTCTAGATAATGGTCATTAGTTGACAATAAATTCTCCTAATCTTGTTACTATGTTGGAGTGAGCCATGGAAAGAGTAAGGTTATTCCTTTAGACCTCGGTTTACAAGTTCAAAACACAGTTTCATCTTCTCTACTGAGGGTAAGGCTGAACTGACCTATTAGACCTTGCACCAGCAGGGATATCATCCACTATGCCAACTTTTCAATTTTATCATTATCGTTCTATTCATGAGTATCTGAGAATTACCTTGGTATGTCCACTTTTTTTCAATATGCCTCACCCTTGGCCAAACTTTTGCAATAAATTAGAAATGCAAAGATAAGAACAATGGTGCACTCAAATAAAGTGAAGCAAGATAATGAGTACTCCAAGAAGCAAAATGGAGGAAGGCAGACCAAACTAGCAAGTACGACGAGTGCACCAAGGATATTTCTGGCATCTAACTAAAAGAGCTGGCTAAAGTGCCAAATATGCTGGTAAGATTGTTCACAGATAAAAATGACTGTTTTCAATGCCCAAAACCAGTGCTCATTAAAGCCATATAGAACCATGAAATTACATAGATCTCGGATGGAAAGTGAAAGTTTGCAACAAGCTTTTCAAGAGAATTAATTGAAAGCTAACATGAAAGAGTTAAGATGATGGCTTACGGTAAATTGCGTAAAGTAGATTAAGAACATAACCAAAATTACTTACTGGCCTCAAAGGAAGTCCAATAGGACTTAAGACACAGTCTGGAACGGGGATAAGCCTGTCTCTGGGATGATGAAATTTACAGACTGCACCAAATTTGCAGTCCCCGGTTTTCATATAGAATTGGCATTCTGGCTGGCCAGGTCTCTCAGGAAACTCATTCTCTCTCTGCAATGCATAATACTCCACAGGTGTAGAACCAGAACGAAACTGAGATCCCATGCTTGCAGCTTCACCCTGATGTGGGCCATTTCCTGCTGTTGGATGTTGGCTTTCTGAAGATGAAACAGAAACCAGCTGAGCCTGGAAAAGAGACCATCACCTAAGCGCATTCAGAATTCAAATAATTTCACAACTTCTAAATGAATTGGTTTAATTCAAGATGCAACAGTGCTCTCTACATGTATGGACATCTAATGCATTAAAGAATAATAAGCAACCTGAGGGATTATGGTAACAGATTATACAGGATATATTGAGCCAAGAGAGGATGTGCAAGTGACGCAAACATTTTGCACCATATTATTGCATTTTGAATCAAAGACACCAGAACTCTTCACTGCAAATGACACTCGTGAATCACTCTTAATATCTGGTAGAACTTTGTTGTCCTATAAAGGTGAATTTGTTCTATTATCTCAACTCAAACTACAGGCTAACTGGACAGATCTTGCACTTTCTCTGATCCCAGGACAATTCAAGTTTTGGATACAATCACATATTTGCTTTATATATTTAATTGTTCTGCCAAATTAAGAGTACAATCTCTGCATGGGAAGCACTCAGTGCTGCATGGTTCCTAACGCAAAAATGACTGCAGAAGTCGCTGAAGATGTCAGTCCAATGCCTAAATAAAACTTCTAGGTTTAAAAATTAAGCCACGAGTGTATAGATAGTGGCTCCCTCGTTTCAGTCCTCAACTTACTTTGATTTTACATTTTACAAGTAAAACTTAGTATTAAATTCCATATAGAAATAAAGCATTCACTTCATCGTGATTTTTTGTTTCTTGTTATTCACTATTTCCCAATAAACATATTCTACTCTGACTAATTTTTGTAATTCATATGCTCATTTACTTGACTGTCCCAATTAATGTACCTTCAAATTCATGTAAAAAGAAGAAAAAATACAAAAATAAAGAATTGTCAGAAAGATTACAGCGTATGGGTTCCATCCCGGAACTGATATCACTCCCTGAGGCATAACAACTGGTGCATAACTTGAAGGGCTTGGCCACCTTTGAGTCGGAACAAAAGAAGCTCTTGATAAGGGAAATGATAGCTGACCAGGAGTTGTTGGAGAATGGATAGGAGGATATACAGAACCACGTAAAGAGACCATTACGTTGGATGGCTGGGGATGGTGGAATTTACAAGTGCTCCCAAACTTGCATTGTCCAGTTCTCAAATAATAGGTACATTCAACCTCATTCTGCACAAAGACAAAATTCAATTAAATAGATACGACATTTTGAAACTTAAAACAATGAAAGACTGATGATGATTGAGGGATTTAAATTCCTACATGATCTACAGCAGTAAAGAAAGCACTATCTAGAGTAACAACTGAATACTATTTCTAATTTTTGATGAATGATAGCAAAAAGGCCTAGCAGCTAAAAATGGAGAGAATAGTTCAAAAATTTCTATTCTTCAAAAAAGGAAGCAGGTGTATCTTCATAGTATCATGTTCCAGTGTAGCATGTATTCATGGCTGCTGCTTATTGCAGATCATAAGATCAACTAACTATATTTGTTTACCTCCATCAAATTTTCTCCAAGAATTTCTTCAATAACTTAGTGACCTTTACCAGCATTAATAGCAATGTACATCTCATAATTTTAAGGGAATCACCATTCTGATATGCACGGACTTGGATACAGTGCTATCTGATTTCATGCTCTAAAGCTTTTTGCACAATTATGAAGTGAAAGGAAGCATATGCAAGATAGACACAAAAGCAATCATTGATAAAAATGTGCCATTCAGCTCGAAGAAAAGAATTAAGCAAAGAATGACAGAAATTCCAAACCAGGCGAAGTGGATAACCCAAAACATTCAAGGCAACTCTTCCAGCAATTCCAGCTTTGTCTCTAGGATGATGAAACTTGCATGTAGGTCCAAACTTGCAGGTTCCAGTTTTCAAGTAATACTGAAAAAGATATCAAAATGTTATATTGAATGAATTAACAAGCAATTAATTACAAATAAGGAACTTTAGATTTAAAAATTTGTGGAAGTAAACTAGACTCCAACACATAACAAGCTGAGAAAATCCAGCCTCTCCAAAGAATATCCTGATACTAGTTAAAGAAATGGAATAATCTTAAAAATGAGCACCTTCACTTGAAGTAAAAATATACTAATGAAAACACTCGAGGGAAGGAGATAATAGTACATGTTATAATTTGCATGAAATTTCTGTGCCAGAAGTGTCAGCTTTCTTGAAACTATACTGAACCTTTAGCACACAACTATTCATCCTCGAAATTTTTTAATCATGCATATTGAATTTTTTGGGTGCACAAACAAGGTCATTGAAATTGTGGGTCCTATCTAAGATCTGTAACCAGATTTAGTTTAGTGATGCACGAAGGTTGTTAAACTACATGAACCCAAAGAAAATATGTGATATTTAATTCAAATACAAAATCCTTGCAAAAGCCACTGTAATAGTTCTGGCTACATCTTAGCGGACATACACAGATTAAATCCTACGAGGACACTGATAAACTCCAGGACAGAAGAGAAAGTTTATTCCTCCAAGTAAAAGCTAGAACTTTCAACCTATAATCAGGTTGCAAGAATTTACCTACTTTAATAATTGGCCTGCTCGTGTTTGAATATTTTAATCAAGAAGTACATGTATAAATGGTAGAATCCATATCACCGATCAAAGATAGAGACTATTCACATGAGAAAGCTTCTAGACACTCCTGTTCAAAAAGCAATTTTTTGCTCCATACAAAGCATTATGGGAAAAAAACAGATGTAGATACAGCACTTTTTCTATCACAATCTCTTTGCCATTAGTTTTAGCGAGTCATAGACTGTGATCCTTCTTCAAGGTCCAAAACCATCAAACCCACAAAATTATTCAGAGACCAGGTCTTCAGGAATCTGATATGGCACGCAGATATCTTAAATAATCAAAGAAATATAATAATATTTATACATCCAGCAATATTTTTTATCATTTAAGAAGTTTAGGTTCCATATTTTTTAACGATGACAAAATTTAAAGAACTACACAGAAAATGCTAAACTAGCAGAGTTTCACATGCCAGGAGACTGCATCAAGATGTGGATCAGGTAATAATCTAAAATCGTAAGAATGTAACGTCCAGATGAAGATGGGCATACTCGTGTAAAACATAGCTTATTGATCTCATTACCAATTATCTGGGATAGATCAGTGACATAACGCGAACAAGAATATTACAAAGCACGTTCACTTTTAAGGCTTCTGCCAATAGAAGCAATTCAATCATGTTAACAATAATGTGCACTAAAGACAAGAGTCAAATTTTGTAAGTTTGACTATTATCCTACTGCTACCTATAAACTGCATTTCTCAAGGTACACCTAATGTAAAGACATTCACAATCTCAAGAGGTTTTTCTCTTTCTCTTAAGGATAGCTAGAAACAACAATCGCGAAATTGTAACTAAAGGAAATATATTCTGTTTTTCGTGAAGGAATATCTTTTAAGAAAATTTCTCACGACGTTGACCATGTGGTTGGCAAGTTAATTTCAATACATTAGTAGGACTCACACCACCTATCGTGGAAAATGCTTGTCCAAAGGCATTTGTAACTTGTGGTTAAAGGATTCGGCCATTCTGGTGTGCTATTTGAACAATCAGGTTTTTAATCGGATAACAGGTAATTCTGAATTTTGGGACTCATTTGAATATTCAGCTGTTCGTGCTTGAACTTGAACTATTTCTCGATATTACAAGAATTTTAACGAGATTCAAAACATAAACATATGCATGAAGCTTTGAGTAATAACAGCAATGCACACATTTACTTGTATTAAAATATCTATTTGCACCAAACAGAATACTTAGAATTTAAAAGCAGAACTGACAAAATTAATGAAAACCTGTGTTGACAGCATTATAAACATATTCCACTGTGTTATGCCTCAAAAAATGATGACACGGCTTATATAACAGCAAGATATAAGGCAAGTGTAAACGTGCAATACCTGACATTCTGGTTCTCCTATTCTTTCTGGGTACTCTCCTTTCATCCTTGCCGTGGCTATAGCCTATGATTGGGAATGTATAAGTTTTACCAAATCCAAGAGCGTAAAGATCTATAGAGGATATTTAAATGTCAAAAGCGTGTGCAAGTTCTAATGAATTTACACATTTCTTTTTATAAGAATTTAGATTCTTCTAAATTGATATCACTTCAAGACATGCAAATTGGAAAAGATCATGCCATCAGAAGAAGTAAAGTCACTAAAGTGTGCGCTTAGGCAACGTACATGTAAACAGGGTCCCTAAAAGAGAGACAATTCTAAATTTACAACCTATATTCATTATTGTCGACATTGAAAATTTTTCATTCTTCAACCTAACCCAATTATACCCGGCCACACAACCTATATCCCCTTTAATTTGTTTTAAGTTTAAAAAATGTACTGTGGAGAGTACTTTATTAAGCCTCGGTTTACAAGTTTGACGTCAATAAACCTAAGCCTTCCAACTACATTACCAAATTGGATGGAAAATAGAAAATAATCAACATTTTGAAAGCATTTAGTGTTCATTTCTAAAAGTAAATTCAGTTCAACCAGAAACAAATTCTGCCATTGGCATCATAGAAACGAAGCCTTCAAATTAGTATTCAAGAAAAATTAAAATTTATAGGTAATCAATTCGAATCGCATAGCAAAAGTCCCACATAATGTTTCCAAAAACATAAAGTAACAAGATCCAAAATCTCATAGGTAATAACATAATGCACTAACTTTGCTTATGTTCCAAGTAGCACTTGAAATCTTCAATCCTTTTTAAAAAAAATTTGAAGCCCTTACCAGTTTCCTGTTAGGAGGGTGATTAAATCGGCAAGTAGTTCCAAATCTACATAGACCTGTTCGAATGTAGTACGAGCAGTCCTGTTCACCTTCACGCACGGGATAAGGTCCAGGTTTCGTTGGTTCTCTCGATATCCAGTTCATTTGCCGTAAAGCATCTGAATGATATTAGCCTGTCATCAGTTCAAAATTTGAGACTAAACTATATAATGAACAATATTTCAACTTATTCTTCTTCCTTAATACAGTTCCAATACTCCCGAAAAACATGCCCATATAAAAGAAGAAGCTGAAAACCCATATTCATTAGGAACGTGTGGTGTTTTTCTTTGTTTTGTTCTTCGTTATCACTTATACACACACACACACACACACACACATCAATTGCCATATAGACAATGAATAAAATTGTAACATGATAATAGAAAAATTGAATCTTTATAACAAACAATTTAGAGAAATACATTTAATACAGTAAAAAAAAGGATTAATTGCTGGAAAAAAGACGGAACAAAAAAAAGGGAGAAATGTTATAAATTTGTCCAGGTGTTCGCTGCATTCGACTGGAGTTTAAAATTAGAAGCCGAAAAAAATAAAGAAATTGAAAAGGTAAAAAAATAAACAGCAATCTGCAGACTGCCAAAAGAATAGAAGAAACTGAGAGGCGACAATATTATCTGCATGTGATCTATGAGTAAGCTTTTAGAGAGTATTTATTTAAATCTTATCTTCGTGATTATTTTCTGATAAAGGATACGTGGACAAGATATTGATTTAAATCTTTGTCTTCAACAATGTTAATCTACGCCATTGCAAAATGAAACAGGATCATGGGAAAAAGTGTATTTGTGCTGAAAATCAATTGCAATAAATCTGAGGATATTACCTTGTTGGTGGAAGGAAGGTGGCAAAGAGGAGGAGGAGGAGGAGTTGGCGGAAGAAGAAGCAGCGACGGCTGTGACAGACACTCGTGACATGGGAATTTTTACCATCCACGTGTCTCACCGTCCGTGAATCCATCCATGACAGGTCCGTCACGCTATATTCTACTCCGGTAAAGGGATTAATTCCGGATCATCAAACTGGAAGAAAAAGAAGCTATTTTTAGCTAAGCTTTATGGCTCTCTTCTGTACTCTTCTCTCCTCTCCACAGAAAGAACAAAAAACAGAGAGAGAATGAAAAAAGAAGAGAGAATATAAACCAACCAAACCATCCACGGACGCACAATCTTTTACCCCCCACATAATTGAATGTTCATCCAATTATTTTATTTGTAAGTGGATATTGGATTCGATAATGACTACTTTTCTTAACAAAGTTAAATTTGTAGAGTCGGTCCAATGCTAGAAAATGATCAAAAAATTTAAAATAAATACTAATTAAGCAATAGAGTACTTTGTATATATGGGGCTATAATAGAAGAACAACGTTACAGGTACACGTGAGTTTTACGTGCTTTTATGTTAACACTGCATTGATCTGTTTTAATTTCTTTTCTGTGGAACTCGTCCCATTCTTGATTTATGAAATTGTTTCACATTGTGTACGTAGCTTGGAGCTCACGTACATGATTACTTTATCTTATCTTATTAAGACAATTCCAAGTATTATCGAACATAAATTTGAATAAATTCAAGGAAACTTGACAAGTATTCAAGGGTTGGGTTCAACTTCGAATGAACTTTAGCAAGTTATATTTGATTGCAAATTTATTAAATCGCTTAATTTAAAAACCAAAACGAATAGATACAGTCCATTCACTACCGATATAAATTAGTTTTCAACATTTTTTTTTATATTCACACAATTAGTTCCAACAACATAAACAATCTCCAGCCCCTGTTTGGTGCACATTTGGGAGTAAGAATGAATTTTTACTGTTGATATGATGAAAAATATGTGATTCAAAAAGAAGGAAAAATTATATTTGTGATGAAAAATATTATTTTACTAAAGAATGTGTGGTTGAAAATGAGCAGAAGAATAAAAATGAGAATGAGAAAAATAAAGTAAATCAAACAAGGACTAAATATTTATTATAATTCCACATTAATTGTTACACATCCAACTTCTAGAGTTTTTTGCTATTTTTCAGCAACTGATGGTACAATTTTTTATAATAAAAGGTTGACTAAATTGTCTATTTTAAAAATACACCTTATTATATTTATGTGTATGAAATGAAGGTTTTTAACGTGGAAATAGTTCGAGTTAAAAAGTACCCACAGAATCTGCGCAAAAGCAGCTATGGTAGCCACACACTCTCCTGAGTGCTGGCCCCCCTCCATTTTTTTCCAATCTGTTGTGGCCCCTGTTTACCAAAAAATTAATAAAAAAATAAAATAAAATAAAATATACGGTCATTTGTCTTATAAACTGGCCCATTGTCCTTTTACTTTCCTTTTCCCAATTGATCTCTAAGAGCTCTTAATGCATTAGCATCATAATCTATTCACTGTATTAAACCAGCAATTTCACACAGCAAAAAATCATAACATTATAAATAATTCCATATAAACAACTCACATTACTTTCTTAATACGCTATGCTGTTTATCATAAATATTACCCAACAAAAAAAAAACAATACAATTCAAGTGCAGAAAATGACTAATACAACACTACATATCTGCACTTCTACAATTCATTACATATACCTTCCAAGAACGTGATGCAGAGATTAGTCGCTTTCGCCATCGTCTGCATGTAAAAGCAAAAATATTATGACACTGAAAGCACTCCTATTTATGTTCAAATTAGATTGATCACAGGCATAAACAAAGTAGTTCAGATTAGAATGTGCCCATTTACTCTTCTACAAGGCCTTTATGTTGAGGTTATACTCCATTTTCTTCTCATTTGCAGTGCAACAATTTTGATATGTCACAATGTATTGACAGTTTTGCTAAGTCTTAACTCGATTTAGGGTGCGTTTGAGCTACATTAATTTGGAATAATATATTTTAAAATAGCAGATTCATAGAGAATGTGTGGTTGAAAAAGAAGAAAAAGTTATTGATGGGATATAAAATATTATTTTATTGAAGAATGTGTGGTTAAAAATGAGTAGAAAAATGAAAATGAAAATTTTAATGTAGCTCAAACACGGGCTTAGTAACATTTATCAACTTTCCAATTACAATAGAATACTTTGTATCTTGGCATTAAGCATAACATTTCCATGATACCCTTGTATGCTGCAATTTAGACGGTTGAAGTTGAATCGATGTTACAAACACAATTGACAAGCAGGCTGGCAACTACTCAGCACCACAATCCACATGACAATATTTAATTTCAAATATACATACCATCTAAAAACTTGTAAGAGGGGTAAGGGAATTGGCATGAAGAACCTCAAAGATGTATACCTTCATTGAATTCATCACTACTATTGTCATCTTCGTCTTCCTCTTCTTCTTCTTCATTTCCTTCTTCATCTTCTTCCAACTTATCTTCCTCTTCATTGCCGTCATCACCATCTTTGTCCTTGTTATCCTTGTGTTCACTAGTTTTGACATCATCCTTACCAACTTTTGTTTCTTCCTGTTCATCACTATCATTGCCATATTTTTCCTTATTATCCTTGTGTTTACTAGCTTTGACATCATCCTTCTCACCTTTAGTCTCTACTTTAGATTTAGGAGCCATAAAACTGCTTGTTGACCTTCTGCGTGAACTTGAAATGATGTTGCTCATGTCAATGCCTTCAAGTTCTTTTGCTCTTTCTTTTCTCTTTCTACAGTCTTTAATTTCTGAGAGATGGATTAAATGAATCATTTCCATCCGGGTTTTCTTCCTGGCTGTCTGTGCATGGTGGTGGCAAATCTTGGTTGGAAGGTGGGGTTGGGGGGCATGAAGAGGCAGATATATAGTGGGCATGCATGGAGAACATATTATTGTGAGATCATGCAATATATGCAGAATTCAAACTGTAGAATGGATACTGTTTCACTGTTTATCAATACCTCAAAGATTGTCTTAATCGACCAAAATTAGTTTCAATTTTCAAGCACAACTTTGGTTTTTACATTCAAAAGCCAATTTCTATGCAAGTGCAAAGTGTTAATTTTTGCAACTAAAATAATGTACGGGAGACTAGAAGGTGGTCTAGGCAAAGACAAGCACAGTACTCTGTAGTTTTGTGTGGCATAAGTAACAAAAGAAGAGTACAATCCACATAGGTTTCGAGTCTGGATCCGAATGAACACTGATACCGGCTCTCAAACAGGCTAGCCAAGTACAAATGCTTGGATAGGAGAGCTCAGAGCTGCTACCCCTTCCCTCCCTCTATCATTTTCCTCCATCTTGTCCTCGACCACCAAGAGTCAAAGAAACACGTGCACACATAGAGACTGATGCCAGATGGAACTGACACGAACCAGCACTTGGAAAATATGAGAAAGGACCACCCTTTCTTTGGGTCAACCAGCACTTGGTTGCTGATTCCACTACTCTTGGCCAACGGGGTTCCCAAACTAGTATTTAGCAACCATCTATGTCTGATGTTTTTCTTTTCCATTTGAAGGCAAACGTTAAATCCTCTAAAAAGGCAGTTTTACCTTCACATTTAGTAAAAACTGAGTGCATGTTTGGCAAAACTTAAAATTATAACTTAAACAAGCCAAACACACGTTCTACACTTCTACGGACCCACAACTTACTGTAATTTTACTCACTTTTTATCCACGCATTCTTTGAGACCCACTGCTTAAGTTTTAATTTAAGCACTTAATATAAACTAAAAAATAAAAAAGAAAAGAAAAGAAAAAGAACATCCGAACCCCAACCAGCCCCTTCTTTCAACCTTCGAGCTTGGGTAATGGTTCTTGGAGATAAAGAGTGTGTAGATGAGGTTTTAAGTCAAGTGCAGCTATTTTCAGATCTCTATTTAATACATGCTAGAACGAATTTTATCACTGGCCTAAAGAGTCCATTAATGACTCTGTGATCATTGCCCTTGACATGAACAAGGAAGCATTGCAAGCACCAAGTTATACTAGTGCCAGATCGGTGTTAGATCCAAGGGATCACAGGGAGTACCAAGTTGGGTGAGTGAGTTATAAAGTGTGAGAGAAGGAAGCAGGTTATCAAGAGTATCAAAAATATATTTTATGACATTTTATCCATAAATAAGTGGAATATCGGACTCTTACAGTTACCTTTCTCAGTCGGATTGCTAGATAGCCCTTCTCTTTTGAGAATCCCTTCCAACTCCTTCACTAAAAAGGCTTCTCGTTTGCTGTCAGGTACTTGCTTGGCTTTCTTGTAAACTGTAGGAGCAACGCTGTTCGTTTTCAATTGAGAAAATGAGATACCATCATAAGAGGTCGTTAATGACAACTTACTCTTTGTTTGGCCCCCATTAAAATTGTAATTCATTTTTCTCTCTCTTCTTATCAACTATACATTCTCCAATAAAATAACATTACACGTAAACTCAAAACCTTCATTTTTCTCTCTTTTTATCAACCACACATTCTCCAATAAAATAATATTACATGTTAACTCAAAACCTTTCCTTCTTTTTCAACCACACATTCTCCAAAAAATTACTATTCCAAAATACATTTTCCTCAAATTTTCATTATAATGGGGGCCAAACACATGCTTAAACACGAACATCCACACACACCAACCTCATTCCGCATGATTTAATTACAGATCTCAGATGGTCGACTTGTTTTCCATATCCAGGAGTCGACTGTTCTTTCCTCTGCATATCAAAATTAAAGTATTCAAGATTCTGTGGATCATGCATGAGCCCCCACATTTGTAAATAAAATCCAGACAGAGAAAAATGAAAGTGTGACCTTCGCAGGTTTTCCAACAGATGATTGAGATTGACCTTCTACAGATACACTTCCATCATTATCTTCTTCTTTTGGCCTCTTTGCATGCATGCTTCGATTCTTGCCAGGGACATTGGGATCGCTATCTTTGTTAGACCTTTTACGTATCTTCAGCTCATCCAATTTCTTATCTTTTGCCCTTGGAGCAGCCTGCTTCCTTGATTTTACTTTGTCTTTTCCTTTGTCACTTTCCTCATCTGAAGAATCAGAACCTGTCTCACTGATGATCTTTTTTGATGTTTTATTTTGAGAGTTCTCAGAGCTTTTCCTCTTAACATGATTAGCAATTTTAGAAACACTGTTTGAGTTTAATACCTAGAGAACACCTAATTTGATGAGAATATGGTCATTAAATGCATTCATTCACAAGTTCAGATATTTTCAGTAGATTTTTCCCACCTTATCTATTTGCTCACTTATTAACTTCTTAAAAGGATCGAGAGTATTTTTATCAAGTCCAAGATCTTCCTCCAAAAGTCTGCGAACTCCAGCCAAAGTTATCTTCCTGAAAAATACACTAGTGAGAGCGTTGATTTATAATTGATAAATAAGGAAATACTGAAACAGTAACACAGATCAAATTGTTGACAAAATTGTGAACAAGAGCATCTGTCTGAAGCTTCCCTCCTTTTTGGCATTGTTGTGCTAATAGGATTTGGTCCCAGCTTCACCCTTTCATTTTATATTTTATTCAAGGGACTCATTTTTCAGTCAGACTACTATAGTGAGTCCAGTGACTACTAAAGTCAAAAAGGGTGGAAGTGGGAGTAGAAGAGAGGGGTTGCAATGAATAACAATATGAGCTCAGAAAAAGATTATACTCAGAATTAGCCGTGAAATGATCAGCTCTATCCCAAATGGCCTTCTTAATCCTACTTTCACTAATTAAAGAGCCTTGATTGTCCACTTCAGATTTGCTGTCTAAAAGGCCCATTACAGGAGAGTCTTTGAGTGTTTCCTCATCTCCATTGCTAGCCTTAGGATCTTTCTTTGTTTTTTGCATTTTAGGAGATTCTCTCACTTCGTCCTCATTTAAATGGGCATCCTTCCCCACATTCTCCACCGTCCTTTTGGAGTTGTCATCATCAGCATCTTCCATTTGCTGACAATTAGAAGAGAGCATTGAAATTGGTGTAAACCCTTATAATATAAAAATAAAGACAACAAATACATATGCAAATAGATCACAAGTATTCTGCAATTAAAGCCGTAAAATTTAATAAGATTTGGTATTCGGATGTGATGAAGTGCAGGGGACATGAACATTGATTTTGGCAGTGGAAAATACTGAACTGGATGGAAACCAAGACACGTTTTAAGGCTAAGGGATTCCGTTCTTCCTTTCCCTTCTTTACTATCCTATCNCGGATGTGATGAAGTGCAGGGGACATGAACATTGATTTTGGCAGTGGAAAATACTGAACTGGATGGAAACCAAGACACGTTTTAAGGCTAAGGGATTCCGTTCTTCCTTTCCCTTCTTTACTATCCTATCTGTTACCATGTAAATGTTAATGTTGTTAACACCCGGACAGAGCTGCAGGGCCAACCCCGAAAACCAAGAACCTGTCCTGTTATATAACAAAACTTGCATAGCTAAATCCAGGGTAAAAATCCGTTGAACTTCCATGGGATAACCAGTTATATTAGAAAAAATAAAGTAGTAGAAAATGAATTAGGATCAAGAAAGGAAACAAAAAAGTCTGTTCATCTCTTCAAAAATCAAAATATTCATTTCACTGGAGGCTTTCAGCTTTGGCTCCAAGTTTTAGAGGGCGGGTGGAATCAGAAGAAGCCATCGCAGTTATGAAATATGGTGACGAAGGCGGCTTAAAGTTTGTATGTATGTATATATATATAT
>CAIGRM010177217.1:0-24618 GCA_903798335.1 Fraxinus albicans
CTTACATTATATGAAAATTTAAAAAGTATTGAACGAAAAAATATATATATATTTTAAAAATTATCAAATCATGTATCGACGCGTCACACAACATAAAAAAATACAAATTTGCTACATGTACAGCATACCTTACAGCCTCTTACATGGAGGGTGGGGCCCACAATCGCGGAACCCACATTATTTGAGAGAACTGTACATTGTACAGCATTTAAAAGCTGTACAAACAACTTTCTTGTAAAACAAAATGTACATATAACATGATTGTTATATTTTTAACTAGACCAGTTCAAAGTACACGTATTTAAAAGTATTTCATTTCTAAAGAATCGTTTTTTCTATAATATTTGATAAACAATTCATAGAACCATTTGTTTTTAAAATTCAATTTAATTAATTAAACGAGGATAAGGATATATTAGTATGAGTTATTAGACTACAATATACAAAGGTAATACAACAATAACTTAGATTTTAATTTTCTTCTTTGACTTTAATGTTTAGCCGATAAGGATATGTAGTTGCTTAGTTTGGTCCAAATTTTATTCGTAAAAGTAAGGATCACTGGTTGGTTGGTCTTAACGGCCATTTGTCATGGAGAAAAATGTTGTTGAAAGAGGATGGGAGGGGAAGCCATTTGTACAATGTTTTCTTACAAAATTCATGTCACGGGGCATGTTATCAATAATGTTGTAAAAAATATTGTATACCCAACGTGATTGATATCTCGGAGTAGGATAAATTTCTTTCTAGTAACGAAGTTATATAATTAATTATACTTCGATAGTTAAGTCAACTTTACACTTTACTAAGAGTAAGGAACATCAAGATCGTGCTTTCTCTATGCGTTCTGCTAAGATACGAATAGTTACTCAACCTCGACACGATTTGTCTTAGCCAATGAAAATATGAATGAGAAATATTTGATTTCCCCAAATTTTTGGGCGCACAATAACATTCTTGTCATTGTTCTTTTGACTATGACTATATGTTTATGCATTCATCATTGCTCGTCGCCCGTCGAAGAACTTATACAAGCCGACTCGACCTTGAAATAAGAGAACCATATATGTATACTATATTACCTTCTTCTAAGCAAGTGCTTGGAGAAAATAAACGATCCTTTCCTTCAAGTGTAGTCATTCTCAAGAGGCCATGTAGTGAAGGATGCTACATTCACAAGCTTAAAATTTGAGTAAAATGATTGAACAATATCCCTATAAGGTTATAATATGAAATTAAGCCCCACCATTTCATATAAAATTAGTAAATAGTCTAGAATTAAGTCCCACCACTTCACTTTTACAAAAATATTAATGTATCAAACTTTTAACCATACCAATAGAAACAACTCGAAATATTAGCACTTTTACGTTAATTTTTCTTTTTTTCCTTCCTTTTTTATGTAATGTCGGGGAAAGCCACTAACTTTCCCCGTCTCTTCGAATTTTACCTTGACAAATGGCTCAATGGGAGAACGCATTAAACAAAAAAAGTTACTTTGATTTGAACATTTTACAGATAAGTAATTTACAATCATACAATTATTACATTCTTGTCAAATTTTGGACCAAAATATAAAGGGATAGATATTCTAATAATGAAACATATGAACCACCGAGTACTCGTAACTATCCTAGTCCCAATTCCACCTTTAACTTTGTATCAAATTCCCACTCGTCAACTTCCAACGAAACTCCCACCCACACACGCTTCGCCACCACTGTCTATCTCTATATGTATGTATGTATTTTCTGCAAGAATTCTTTGAGGATTATTAATATATCTATGCCTTTAAGCTCCATGCCAAAACCCATGAAACAAAATTAGGTACATCAACAAAAAAAATGTCAACTTCTGATTGCAATTCATCCATCAGAAGCCTTAGTGAGATATCAGAACAGGAAACTGTGCGCTTCAGTGTCGATCTTGTGGCTGCTGCTAAAAGAAATCTTGGATTTTTAAAACTTGTTAATGATTCCCATTGGCTGCACCAAAAACCCACCATTCTTGAAGCCATTAGAAGGTATTTCTTTCACTTCTTCTTTAATCCGTACTGGCGATTCTGCTGTGTTCTTATATGTTAATATTTGAGCATTAAACGGATTAAATTGGGTGGTTGAGTATTTGGACTCTCATATCGTATTGAGTTCTGTCTCACAACCTAATCTTGTGCACATGTATTACTGTTTTCATGGGATTCTACAGTTCACAAATACTAGATTTTACTTTCAATATTGTTGTCAAAACCACCGCAAAAGGAGATGAAAACTGGGTTTTGGCACTAGATTTACGTTTATTGTGTTTAAGTAAATATGAATTGCTGATTTTGTAGGTATTATCAGCTATGGATGCCATTATTTGCTGATCTTATTTCGGGGTCAAAGCCTCCATTGATTCTTCCCCCTCTTGATATTGAATGGGTTTGGTATTGTCATACTTTAAATCCGGTAAATGTCTATTTCATCACTCTGCAATGAGTTTTTTTTTTAGTGAGTCAATTTCTATATGTTGTGTTAATTACTTCAATAATCTTGATTTTCAGACCAGTTATAGACATTACTGCGAGTTGAGATTCTCGAAACTGATAGGAAAACCGACCATATTTGATGAAGAAAATGAAGAGTATGCATTGAACAGGTGCAGAGAAATCTGGGAACATAGATATCCATCTGAACCTTTCGAAAATGAAGCTGATACGAACTCGGATGATCAGCCAATTTTTCCACTAGATCTATTGGAGGAAGTATCAAAGCACAGATATTTGTACAATAATTTTTCTGAACCATACAGTTCAGATATGGCGTATTTAATTGCATCAAAACAGAGGTATAAAGGATTTATTTACATGATGCTGAGATTTGCAAATGAATGCTCCCGTCTGGTGCCCACTTCAGATGTTCTATTAATGTGGCTGACTCATCAGGTGCGTTTGTTATCATCTTTGATTAGTAAACTTTCTTGTTTCGAGTCTACTGGTCTATTGTTTCCAATCAAAACATAAACAAATAAATCTGTTGAATCCCTAAACAACACAAGTTTTTAGATGAGATAGTTCGACATTATATCAAATTTGACGTTGGTTCATGGCTCACTGCTGCCAATAAATGAAATCTCCACATATTGGATCCAAGATGAAAATGAATACAAAATACAAGAAATATGGAACTGCAAACGAAAGTTAAAGGAAAAACCATTATGTTGGTAGGTGTTGTGGATTAAAGTCAATTGAAGGATATATTATTTTTTTTTTCTAAAAATGTTCTTGAATATATTATAGTTTTCAAGATTCATTGCTTCAAGGAAGTACCTATATGAATATTAGTATGGCACATGGAGCATGTAACTTGTTTAACTTTAACATGTGAAAGAGCATTAGTTCTGTGACCTTTGTCCCTATTGCTTTTGTGGTTGTTTAATTTATTAGTATTGCTATACACCACATGGTGGTGATACATGAATCTTGGATTATTAGTTCAAATAAATAGAGTGATAATGTGTCATCTCTTCTTTTATTTTTCTAATTATTTTGCTCCATTTTTCTTACGTGTTCTAGTACTTGGCAACTTTCTGGGGGATAATCGACCTTTTTTCGTATTTCGACTTGTATTCTGTAATCGAGCTTATGTAAATATATTCCCACACATGGTTGCATGTGGTTTTTTGCATTGATGGTCTATTATAGAGATCATATATTTCTTATTCTAATTTTTACACCCATTATTTTCATAATTTTGTGCATCTTTATAATTAGATAAATGTTTTGTTAAAATTTACATAGCTGTGATGATGAAATGCTGCCTTTTTTGGTTTATATAAATATTAGAGCTATCCAACATTATATGCAATGGACATTAAAGAGTTGGAGGGGGATATAAAGAAGATAGTTGGGCCATGGGAAGCTGTGGAGGAAAACATTGAAGAAACCAAAATGCTTTGGGAGAGAACTTTTGATCAACCATATGAGAAAGCTGGTGGTGCAGCCGTTGGAAGTACTATCAATATTGAAACGCCTTTTTACTGGGATGTATCAGATATTGATGTTAACACAAGATATAAGTCCATGGCGCCCCGATTCTTGTTTGAGGTTGTTGGCTGTTGATACTATCACTTCCAATTCATTTTAAAGATATTTGGTAGAAATGATTGAATAGCACTAGACAATACCAAGAAACATAAAGAAGCTAAAGTCTGGCTTATTATATTGTTCAGTTCTATCGATAAAGTGTACCCAAACATACACTTCATATATATCTATCAAAATAGAAAACATGTGCTTTACATGTTTAGTTAATGCAAGTTGTTTGAATGCATTCCTTTTTTTATAATAAAAGAGGATGTTTCCTTTAAACTTAGATTTTAATACAATAAATTTCTGCATATGTTAATAGCTCAGACACATGCACCCTGCCGTGATTGCCGGTTATTAATAAATGAGACATGAATGAACATTCTTAGTTTTTTATATCGCAAAATGTGGTTAGTTGGGTATTTGTTGGTTGTTTGAACCTACTTGATTCTGTTTATGTTAAAATTGCTTGGTGTGTGTGAATATAATATAAATATCATAATGATCACAAGGCTTGGCTCATAATGGCATTGTGATTTTATGAACTTTTTACAGAATGGTTTTATCTTTTTTCTTCTAATCAAATCATTTTGCCATATTTGTGATTTAAGAGTGTGGCAGTTTTCACCAAGTAAACTGATATGTAATGATTGTGTCTTGTGAACGCAGCTCTGCGTATCTGTGAAATTGAACACGAAAATGAAACAAATGGAAGGGAATTTTTCCCGTGACTTTCTCCGTCTCCGTATGGTGAAGTGTCACAAGGAGCTCAAACTAGATAAATCAGTATCTAAATTCACCTCAGAATCGTGGAAAAAAGCTTGGCATCTTTACTGTGAATTTGGGACAAAAGGAACAATACTCGAGCTCCGTCAGCAAGGAGGCCAGTGCTTTAAAAGTAGTACCCTGCAACAAAGCGTACAATATACTTGGAATGACTTGTTACGTGCACCGTCTCTCACTTCAGATAAAGAGGTCAATCAAAGATTGAGGGCTGTTGCTTCGATCACTCCACCTGTGCAAGCATCTTACTTGCTGAAATGCGTTCCGGACCGAGTAACGGATGATTCAGGCGCAATGGTATCAGATGTAATTCTGAAAATGAACCAGTACAGGCCTCAAAAAGGTCGATGGTTATCTCGAACTGTTCTGGATCATGCTGGAAGAGAGTGTTTTGTTATTCGAATGAGGTAACAAAATTTCCTTATTTAACAAGCTTGTGATTTTCAGTGCATTTAACCGGCTTGATCTGAAATTTCCTATTTAAATGGTAGAGTGGGAGGCGGGGTTTGGAGGAGAGGGGGTGAAGCTCCTTCAACCGTAAAATGGGAGGAAAGGATTATAGAAATACGCGAGGGTTCTTGGTCTTATGTTAGCAATTCCAGTTCCATTGGTCGTGCTCCTGGTACGTATATGAATTCCCCTTTCCCTGCCCCCTTTCGTGTCTCCGTGTCTGACTTGTGTCAGCAACATCAGTTTCTTATATTGAAGGTCAAAAGAAGGAAAAAGAATAATTAGTGTACATATTGCATGCACTATTAGACTATATGAGACATTATAATGAACAAGATCCTAGTTTATCCAACTCTTCTTTAATACTGTCTAGTAACATCTAATTTACTTTATCAATCAAGGCATTAAGCTTTTATCATTTCTTTTATTAAACAGGCAAAGCAGTTAATAAGTTCATCTTATTTGTGCTGATTTTGAAAAGAGCATGATTACTAAATCTCTCTTCGGTTTAAGTTTTTGATGGATTTTTTCTCCTAATTTTTCCCTGTTATTTGATTGCGTAATGCCATCTAGTACAGAGAAAGTGGTAGGAACTGCAACACCAAAAGAACCGCCCGAAGGGTGCCAAGCTTATTGGAGTTTGTCTACTGGCAATGAACTGTTAATACAGTGGGACCCATCAACATCTACCTCAGGCCCAACTTTTAATCTTCAAAATAAACAATCTACTGAATCAGTGGTGAGAAATTCTTTTTAACTTATTAGAAAGAGTTGCATGCAATATGGACCATGACATGAAATTTATGAAAAATGATTGGTTACAGGTAAAGCTGTTGAAAGGGCGACAACTGCAATATCGGGTAAAAAAGTCTGGCTTAAAGGCTGAAGAAGGAAAAGAAGAAAGTTATGTTGAAGAAGATGAATTTTTGACTATAGTTAGGTTCTCGGAGGAAAACCCAACAGGGAAAGCCACTGCTCTTTTGAACTGGAAGCTACTTGTCGTTGAACTATTGCCGGAAGAAGATGCAGTTTTTGTACTTCTTCTCTGCCTATCAATACTCCGAAGCATATCAGAAATGAAGAAAGAAGACGTCGGAAGCTTACTATTAAGGAGGAGGATACGAGAAGCAAAGGTTGGAGATAGAGATTGGGGGTCGGTTATACTTCATCCCTCCTCGTATTCTCCATCCATTTCTTCAACTTATCTCCTCCCTTGGTACTGGAACGCAGAGTTGTTTATGGTATCACAAGTACAAGATCAAATCGTGAATTCGCCAGCTTCAAATTATTCACTAGCAGAAGGCGGAGACAAGCTGTATAAACAAGGGATAATTTCTTAAACAATACCGATTATTTGTGATAGATTTTAAACAGGCAGAGTTGTAACATTACATTATCCAGGATCTTCCTGCTGAAAATTTACTGTGTTTTCGGGGTCTTGTAGATGATCTTATTCAATTGCTGATACTAATCTTATTCTTAACTGTTAAATGAGATATGCTGTGACTTGGGAAAGGTGCAGATGAACAGATAAAATTTGATTGCTTATTATGATATAAAATAATTAACCTTTTTATTTGCTCCATCCATTTAATCTATGGACCTTACATGTACATTAAGCTTTACGTAATGAGTTACATAATGTCACATGTCACTCTATCATTATACAGTCAACTTTTTCATTTAATCTTTTACCCCCACGTCAATAAGCTGTTTTCCCTTACCAGACAATCTCTATGAAACAATAATTTCTCCTATTTTCTTGGACTAATGTCTGGTTGTTTTCGTTGTTTCTCTGGAAACCACAAATTCCTTAACAGAAATAACTGCCTTCACAAATTTCGGCCCATGTTTTTAACTCCTCAATCTATTAAGTTTTGTGGTATTAACATTCTTCAAGCCAACAGTGCTTGTTCTTGTTTTTCATAATTTGCAAGGAGAGGGTCAAGTAGTTCTATAGGCCCTTCTCCATTTCATAGAACAAATTAAGAAAAAAAAATTGAGAGAGTGATTGAATTGGAGAGCTTTGTTGTGTTTAAAAAATGGCAAACAAGAAAAAAATTGCCACACTTGGTATATCTTCTATATTATTGGTAGCCATGGTGGTTGCTCTCACCATCGGTACCCGGGAAGACGAAGAAAACAACAGTTCTGGTCGCCAGGATATATCTTCATCTTCGAAGGCCATCCAAACTATCTGTGGATCAACGGACTATCAAGATACGTGCGTCGATACCCTCAAATCTTCGGGCAAAAACACTAGTGACCCCAAAGAACTCATCGAGCTCGCTTTTGAAGCAACAATCAAGTACATTGAAAATGCTGCTAAGAACTCAACTGTCTTGCAAAAGCTTCAAAGCGATCCCCGGGCAAAATCAGCACTCGATAATTGCCACGAGCTAGCAAATCATGCGGTTAACGACCTCAGGAGATCGTATAACAAGTTTAAGGAATTTGATGTAGCTAATTTTAGTGCCATGCTGTCTGATTTGAAGATTTGGCTTAGTGGAGCCATCACATATCAAGAAACATGCTTAGATGGATTTGAAGATGTCCCTGGAGATGCAGAGGAGAAAATGAGGGAGGCTTTGAAAAATGCCATGGAATTAACAAGCAATGGTTTGGCTATGGTGACTGAAATCTCGACTGTGATCGAGTCTTTGGGTGTCCAAGGATTTAACAATCGTCGTCTCCTTTCCGAAGATATTCCTATTATGGGACATCGTGGTGAAACTCCCGACTGGATTGACATTGAAAGGCGTGAACTTCTTACTTCCAAGCCTAAGAAAATCAAGCCTGATCTTGTTGTAGCGAAGGACGGGTCTGGGAAGTACAGTACCATTAACCAAGCCTTGAAAGACATTCCGAAAAATGGCAACAAGACTTTCGTGCTCTACATCAAAGAGGGTGTATATGAAGAGAAGGTGCAGTTCAACAGCAGCATGACTCATTTGTTCGTGATTGGTGATGGCCCGACCAAGACGAAGATAACTGGACATCTGAACTTCATAGATGGAACTAACACCTACCAGACAGCAACAGTCGGTATGTCAATTAATGCATCACTGTGTACCCAACATGCCCTAAATATTCAGAATTTGTCTTTTTTTACTTGATATTACCTTTTTAACAAATGGAACACTCATTGTTCGCTGTGTAAGTGCATGCACGTTTTGCAATACTAATGGAAAATACATTTTTTTGCAGCCGTACAAGCTGACAATTTCATGGCCAAGGATATTGGGTTCGAAAACTCAGCTGGTGCCGAAAAGCATCAGGCAGTGGCATTGCGTGTTAGCGCAGACAAGGCAATCTTCTACAATTGTCAGATGGATGGCTACCAAGACACGCTTTACGCACACACGTACCGCCAATTCTATAGGGATTGTGTGATCTCAGGTACCATTGATTTCATTTTTGGCGATAGTGCTGCTGTTTTCCAGGGATGCACATTGGTGGTTCGAAAGCCTATGGACAATCAGCAAAACATTGTGACAGCACAAGGCAGGAAGGACGTGCGCCAGCCGACTGGACTTGTCCTCCAAAACTGCACCTTCACTGCTGATCCCGCATACTATCCAGTCCGCAAAACGCTCAAATCATACCTCGGCCGACCCTGGAAAGAATACTCTCGAACCATCATCATGGAGTCATATCTCGATGATCTGATCCAACCACAAGGGTGGTTGCCATGGAACGAGACGTTTGCTCTTGAAACGCTGTTTTACGCTGAATTCAACAACAGAGGCCCTGCTGCACCTAAGGCACTGCGGATTAAATGGCCCGGGGTTAAGGAACTTCCATCCAACCGGGTTGAACGCTTTACAGCAGCCGAGTTCATTGGTGGTGATGTATGGATACCTTCCACAGGGGTGCCTTATGCTCCAGGCTTCATATTCTCAGTTCCAAAAGAAGATCCAAATGTGAAATATTCTCCCGTTGTACCAGAAGAAAACAGAGATTTGGGGAAAACCGACCAAAAAGAATCGTACATTCCTTCAGAAAAGAAAGACAAAGACAAAGATGAAGATAAAAAGAAAGAAAAAGATGATGACGAAGATGAAGACAAAAAGAAAGACACAGACAAAGATTCAGACAAAAAGAAAGATTCAGGTGACGAGAAAGAAAAATCTTCGGACAACTCCAAATCTGATTCTGGATATGATTTTGTAATCGTTGAGGTTCCCGCGCCATCTACCAACAGTGACTCAGCCACGGTGCCTAGTTCAATCGCAGCATCTCCATACGCGGCTGCACCAGCTCTTAGCCCAACCTCGCCACCCAAGCAAGATAAAAATTCGATGCTGAAAAAGTTTTTCGGTTGGATTTAAGGACTCTTTTATATAACCAACATCGTTTGATTACCTTGTCCCTCAGCTGCTTCAACTATTTCACGACAATTCCAACAGCATGGAATCATTTGTATATACATGTATTAAAGTAAAATTTTGCAGTCTCTGAAAACAAATTTTCTTTTCCGACTGATTTTGTAATATATTGTAGAATTATCATGGATATTTCTGTGGTTGAATTACCTGCATTCTACACTACAAAATGCAAGTTAAAATTCACATTGAATAGAGTTTGACACAATTAATGTGTCAACTTACTTGAGAATTTTATTTGAAAAATAGAGGATTTGAGCCCTCTCCATTTTTTTGTGCATTTCAATGTTCTAATTTTCTCGTCTATGATCACTTTCTCCACTTTATAAGAGAAGTTTATGGAGGTTGAAGCTGATCTTGTAGGGAATTATTGATCAATTCTAAACAAATTTAGGTATGTGTGTCAGGTAAGATCACATGATGAGTTTATCATGAACTTACGTGACTACAAAGTTTATAATAGGCAAATAATGTCAATATTTTCATGTCACGATATCCTTTATGCTTGGGGGTAAATTTCACTTTGAGTTCTCAACCTTTCGTAAGTGTGACTGTGATGTCCAAACCTACTATAGGTCATACTCACATCCTCGACTTTATAAAATTGTGGTTTTCATGTTTCTAACGGAAAATGTTTATTTGAATATGATTTCTGCATTTATTTAGAAATCCGATTAAGATAAATTCCTTAGCGTTCATGTCCCGACCTCATGTGAGTGTTACATGACCATGACCATTTAACTTGGAATGTTGGCCTCACAATTTTGAACTTGGCCACATTGGCTTTTGTTTGTAGAACGTAAAAATGTTGATCTTCAAAAGATAATTATACTCACATTCAAAGTAACAGCGACAAAATGGTAAAGAATAAGTGGAAATGAAATAGCATAAAGTCGAGAAAAGAAAGTATGAATATAACGCAAAAGGCATGTTTGCCGAGTCTTGATGCAAAAATTACCCTACTCTTGGCACGTCTTAACGCAAAAGCACGACCCATAACGTACCAAACCATCATTCATCAGTGTGTAGGAATTATCCCTATTACACATTTCCTCCATGTTTGCTACTTAGAAAGGCACAAAACGTTGAGATGAAACATAGTTAATTAAAGTGGTCTCAACCAAAATCAAACTTCAGGATGATCACCATTTAATAGGTGGAATAGCTCTTGATTTGCACAAGCTTCAATCTAAACGCTCCATCTGCGAATTTGAAAAAAAATAAAACCAGCAAGTGGTGAATAACACAGCTTATTTGAGGCAAGATACCATATCATCCTCCACCTATTCTGCTAACTTAAAAAGGAATTCAATTTCAAGTTACAGAAAAATTGAAAAAAACTCAATGCCAGCGGTTCATTTACAATGAACTAACACACATTTGCTTGGTTTATTCACCGCAAAATCAAGATGATGAGTATATTCTCATTGCTAGTTAACGAGACTTTTAAAAGCATGCAAAAATTCACAAGTATGTACCTTCCAGAGGCCATCGTTAAGATAATGAATGTTATCCACCCCAATTCCTTTGTTGATTGTCCGACTGCAGTGACAAGATCATGGAATGTATAAGCAACTGAAATTTTTCTATTTTTATAAACATGCTACTGCTATTTATTTTACGTGTTCGGGTTTGGAGCCTATGTATTTTCCTCAACCCAACATCTTCCAAAACTATGCAATATTTTCATTTACCTATTTGTTTTCATGGACAAAGAGAAGAGGAAAGAGGGAGGCTAAAGTTTGTAAGAGATAGAAGCAACATAAAATTTTTGTTTTTAGACTTCCAATTTCATTTTCAACCAAAGATTTGCACAAATTTGACATTTATTCCAAAACAAAAACAGGAACTTACATATCTTTTGCCGACATTTTTGTAAATCCAATAGCCAGAGCATGCTGCTTCCCTTCAGCCATTATAGCCTGATAATTGGAGTAAGTTAAATATCGAGACCAATAAGTAGTTGATTAAAACAGTGTAGGTGATAAATTCAAATAGAACACATAAGAGAGAGATGATATTAAAATGGGCACTTGAGAAGCAATATATATAGCATTAAACCAAAAACAAAACTGAAATACAGCATAACAAAATTTGATTATTGCGAGTCATACCACAGGAGTTTCTGCCCCCACTTCTTCGTCTAAGGCACCCCCAGGAGAAGTAAGCCCTGGACACATTATGTTGGCACCAGAAAGGACAAATTTTATTGCCCCCCTGTCAACTTGTAATTTCTTCATTACGTTTGGATCTGCAAAAAGACAAGGCATAACCTTAAATAAATAAAATTTACATTAGGTACACAAATTTATTTTTATTCAGATTCATTCACTTTGATAACAAATGAAATAAATCAAACTAGTGAGTGGTAGAAAACTGAAACTAGTAGTGCTGAATAGTTTTCTCCAGACACATCACATATCTTCTCTACTTAATTCAACAGGAGGAATAACAGGAAAATTCACACTCCCTGCTGTATCATCCTAGTTACTTGCCAGGTCACATGAAATAATAACTTTACTAACCCCCCGCAGGAGAACCAGCAACTGTAATTTAAGGCAGTGTGGCATAGCATAAACTTAAGCATCAGATTGTCTTTTTAGCCTGACAACATCGTAGCTCTCTTATAATCAATTTTTAATTTTGATCATCTCAATTACATGTACAATAATAACATTCTCCAAGTATTTCCTCAATATCACAACCATAATCTAGGGCACCATAACTAGCTAAATGATGCTATCATAAGCATTGCAGTTAATTGCAACCATGTGAGACATAATTTATCACGACAAACATAAATCAAGCATAAGAAAAAATCGCTATATGGAATAGAATAATGGTATTTAGCACCAGATTATGTGGCAACAAAGTGGCATTAAAAGATATATCCAATGAAATGTAAGGATACAAGACCTATTTTATTGGACCTATCACTTATTGCCACTGTGTTGTGATGCTAGATAGCATTACTCTATGGAATAACATTGGCAGAGAGACTTGTTAACCACATCGTTTTTATTTCTTTCGGAAAAGATCAATATCAATTTTCAACTCAAATAAAGTAACATTGCTGTTCTTGTTTCACAGTAGGACCAACAAATTTGCTAACCGTGCAATTGATTATACATGAAAAAAGGTGCTTTGAAAATAAAATGACATAGATGAACATTTTTGAGATGACTGCATCTATATATGTAACTGGTTGCCATTCCTCACTGGGACCTAATTAGAAAAGGGACAAAGTGAAATCCAGATTTAAGTTTTTAGGCGAAAACTTCGTGGGCTTCAGAAAAGATTTGTGTGGATCAATTTGAGTATTTTGGAAACTATGGAGCAAGACAGACAACATAAGAAAAGGAAAAAGAAATCAGATTCAGAGAGTACGTGTCCAACTCTCTGGTTTTTCTAAGGCCAACAAGCCTCACAACTTGGCTATATGGCAGGCATCAGTGACAAGCTAGGAAGGTCGAATGCTGAGTGGCCCATTGAAGAAAAAAGAGACTATCCACCTATCTGGTTTCAATTTTTGGTGCTAATCCACCAGAGTTCATTTGTGATTGGGATAAACAGCCTGCTAACTAAAAATCTGATGAACTTATGATGATATACTTTGAAACTGAAATACAAAAAGGCTGGTTGTGAATGGATTTTATTAGATCATTTTACGTGTAAAAAAAAGGCAGTTTAGCATAACAACAAGCTACTAATATTTCAATTGAGTTAATGATCTTATCTTATTGGAGACAAGAAATCAAAAGATGGGTAAGAAAGAATTAGAGTTGAGGAATTGAAGAAAGTTTCATATGTTCAATTAGAATGAACCAAAGTCTTTCAACAGAATTCTCTTGGTCCATTTGATACCTCATAACCAGACTGGAGTCCATCCCTCGTGGGCTTCCAGAAAAAGTACTCCAAGCCAAGTCAGTGTACTTCAACACTTAACTCTAAATAATACTCTTATTAGCCGAATCTAGAGCTAGTTTCAAAGGTTTTATCTTCAAGTGTACTATCAAGCTCAAGCCAAAAGTAAAATTAGCCACATATTTAACCCGCTTAAAATAAAGCTGAAGATAATAATAAATAAGTCACCAAGAAATGGTTAAAATGGCACCAACTTTATCAGGCAACACCTACTTTTCATATGCCAACCTTTAGTGACATTCAGAGTACATAAGAATTCGTAAGGTATTTGCACTACGTGGGAAAATTATTTCATGGTAACAAATTATATTTATTTCTTAATCCCAATCCACTGCCTTCAATTGGTTACCTACTTTGTGATTTATTTACCAATCAAAATGCTAGTTCAGATATCTCAATCTAAATATTATAAACCTATACGAGTGCTCTCTTCACAGCTTCAATCACATTCTAATATGAGGATCACTATACTCGTGCGATTGAAATGAATGATAAAATATGTGAAAAGTAAAGAGTTAATTTATCTATGGGACAAAAGAACATTTACATGTTACTTCAAGTGTCACTTTTTTTTCATTGTCTGCCAAGTATATTGACTTCATCAAAATAAAGAAACAAATAAATTTTCCAAGTCTATGAATGGTTATTTTTTGGAAAGAAAAATAGGAAAAGAAAAAGCAATTGAATCTTCTTATATTTCCTCGTATCTCGTTGACTTGGACATCCAGCGAAGATTTTTGTTTACACAATATAGAAAAAGAGGTCCTGGGTTGATTATTTAGTTCAATAAGCTGATACAAGTTTAAATTTTTTTAGTAATAATTGCTTAAATTTATTACTGGCACCTTTGTATGTCTTCTTTCAAAATTCACACAGTAATACTTTCTATGCTAAGCGTATTGATAGATTTCTTGTTCTTTGAACATCATTGCGGAACTCTAGCAATTATCACCAAAAGATAGTGGTTCAGCTAGTACTAATATTAAATCAGTTCAGGTATATTAGCTCTCAGCTAACCAGTCCGTTTCTATCCAGCATCTATAACAGTCTATTTACTTCAAAACACAGTATGATTGTACATTTCAAACACGAATTACTTACACTGGTGAAGAAGCCGTAGTGTAGGCATATAAGGTCCGTCGCGTATGTTGAAGAACAGAGGCACATTGTTTACCAGAACTAAATTCAGATGATTTGGACTTCAAAATACAATAATATGCAACGTAAGAAATAGAATCATAGATAATAAGCTAGAAGTACAAGTAAACCCGTTGTGTAATTGTATTTTCTTCCAAAAGAGTACCATTTAGCAACAATTAGTGGAGACTTCTTTGGGAGCAAATCTTCTAATACAGGTTCAAGTCCTGGGTACTTCAATGAAGAGAAACATTGCTTTTAATTATATGTAAATTGATTGTAGAAAAAATTATTCAAATTTTACAATTATTGAAGAAAAGAGAAACAGCAATATTTCAAAACCTCTTCTGCAATACTTTGCCGGATTTTCCTCTGCACAGATGCTTTCACTTGATTTTGTGCAGAAACCTCTTCAGACGAGAACCTAAATATTATATAGAGAAGGCACTATATGAGTTATCGCAATATTGGCAGACATGATACTAACAATAGCTAACATCAATATAAATACACTCAATAGCACTCAAATAAGTATTAGCAACCACAGTGGGTTGAAGTTAAATAAGATTCCAAGCAGAATCAAAACTTTAAAGAGAAGTATACAAAGTTTATAGTACATCTACATATATAAGTGTTTGTTGATGCACCATAAGGGAAATAATAAATATGTGGATGCATCACCCACAAAAAAGACCAAATTTCAAAATCTAAAACCAGAATTTGCAGAATACTTAATGTACAGCTGAGACATTGCAAACACACAAATAGGATTAGAAGATTGCTTCATAGGACAATTTTGAGAAGATATAGAGGTTTTAATTCGAAATATACCAATAGGAGATGGCTGGGTCTTTTGATAAGGTACGTTGCAGATTCGGTTTTGGAGAAGATATGGATGTACCATTTTGAGATAATGAGGAGAATTTAGTTCAAAATATACCTATAGGAGAAAACATTTTAAGAAAGAACCTTTAATGGTATTCAGAAAGATGGTGCTTTTGATAAGAACACTGCAGATTTGGTTTTGGAGATAGGAATGGTGCCAGAGCGTTAATTCTAAAAATCTCTTTGGCCTGTGACCTTCAGAGACCAGCTTTACAAGAACACGGATGGACACCGTCTAAGAATGCGTTGAATTGGAGTCATATATATTTCTCTTGACAAGGAGAGTACACTAATCTAGCAGTAACTACCGCAAGGTTATCCATGCAGAGACATCGTGATGGAGTGAGGCTGTTCAAAATTCTATGAAGGTAAAGAGAACACGCTATAGGATTATGTGGCAAAAGACTACAGCTGGACAACATCTTGAAATTGTAGAACGACAAAATAGGAAGCTACAAAAGGCTGCCAAAGAAGTAGAATTGATGGAGTAATGACAGGTTAAGATTATGTGGACCTAAATGGAGAAACTAAATTTACAGATTAGCTAATCTCAGAGAATGTAAAACTAGAGATATCATATTCACATTTATTTTTCTTCACTTCTCTTCTACCTCTTCCACCTTTTTCTCGTCTCCCAGACTATTATTTCCCCAGTCTTTATCTTCCCCCATCTTCCTCTACTACTATTTCCCCATCCCCATCTTCCCCTAAACAATAACCTTCTCCATTTTCACATCTACCGCTTTTCCCTCTTACTGTATCCCAGAACCACGCCATTTCTGTTTCCAGAAGCTTAGGGCATGTCCTCTTTACCATTTTCAAGCCGTTTTCTGTTTTTGATTTTTCAAAACACGTTCTCTTTCCTATTTTCGAAAACCTGTTTTTAAAAACAAGTTAAAAATTTACAAAGAATTTTCAAAACGCGTTTTTTGTATTTTCAAAATGCCAAAAAAAATAAATTTTCAACAATCTCAAAATGGACACTCAAAACACAAAACCCAAAATGAACTCAAAACACAAAACTGAAAAACAAAGAGAACATCCCCTTAATCTTCCTCTCCGTTTCTCCATCTCCAAAATTCCTGACACTACTCTGAGTACTCTCCCTTCTTCCTCCATATCCTCTTTCTCTGGCTCCATCATCTCCTCCACATTGTTACATTGCAAGAATCTGATGTAATATTCAGGTTAGCTTCCTCGTACATTTTTATTTCAATTTATGCCACCTGGCATGTCAGACATGTTGATTCATAGATGGAACCAAATGTTTGGCTATTAAGAAACGACATTAGGAAATTGATAGAAGCTGAGACAAGAATGTTAACGTGAATATATTGTATAACATAAGAAAATAGCATACCCATGAGTTTCTTAAGGTAGCACCCACTGAAAATAATTACTAATCGTTCGAGATGGTATGCACGTATTCAAAGTTCATTCAATGCAACAGTCAGGAACATTGATGGAATAAATATTATCAGTAAACTTCAAGGAATAGGAAACATAAAATCAAATGGAATGAAACTAAAAGGAATTTAATTCTTTATGGTGTAACTTTGGAGATGATCGTTAATAGATCAGAATGGGAAAAAAGGACCCTTGAAACCGATCCCACCTAAGTATGAAAAACAATTTTATTAAGCATCCGTTTGACAAATTATATAAATAGTCAAATTTCATTTTCAACCACACATCACAACAGACTCACAAGTAGTGTCCACTTATCCACAACTCATTTTTATCCATTTATAGATTAAACTATTTATAATTTTTTTCCCGAACCGAGGCAAAAATGAGTGAGCTTACTACACTATTGCTTTAGCTCTAAACTGCAGTCAAAGGTAACCAAAAAATAAAGAAGAATTTCATTTATCATTTTAAAAGAAATAAAAGAATCGTTCACAAAAACTTCAAAAGAATATCACAAAGAGAAGAATCTATGTAATGACACAGATAAAACTCTATGACGACTCCATCTCAAGAAAATCAAATGTAAGAGAAGCTTGGAAGATGGATGTAGTCAACAGAGTCATGCTAGCATACTGATTGAATAGGGCACCATAAAAACAAAATAGTTACTGAACATAAGTTTCAATGAGCAACAACATACACACAAATATAGAACTAGAACTAAAAAGGCTTATATCCTACGAATGAGAATTGAGATTGACCTATCTAAAAATCTTGTTGGCATAGCATGAAATCTACTTTTATGTTATGCCAATGCCGATGAGGAATTGGCAACTGGGTCGACATCAACAGTAATGGTGCTACAGGGTCTAATTTAATGTAAATGTGCGCGAGTCTATTGTTACCAGTGTACATTGTCTTCCTGTCTCAAGAACAAAAGAAAGACATAAACATGGACAAAAACCTACAAGATATCTCTTTATCAAAACTCCCCTGTTATCATGTCAAAAGCACGTCCTGCAATATTATGAAAAGCAAGGCAGTGTAAAAAATCACAGTTTAAATAATTGTAGACTAAAACTAAGGTTACTAAAGAAACCAATACTTCTTACAACAGCCCTTTGAATTTCATCATCTTACACTATAAATCAAACCAAAATTGAATGAAGTGTTTTGCAATGATAATTGTATTTCCCAAAACTTCATAAAATCACCAAACAAGGCCAACTACATCAAGCAATGTGCTCTAGGCTCTTATGTGGGTATCCCAAAACCTAAATGTATCATTCCATTTTCCAACATAAACTTAAAACCTTTTCTACCCGTTATAGATAAGCCTAAAAACCAAAGAATATTTAGCTCTTTCAGCAGGTAATTTTACTCCAAGTCAAACCATGATTAGCTTTTATCCTTCCCTAGATACTAACTGACCTATATATGTATTTCAGTTGAAGTACATAATAAGATACATACTTTAAATACTCTCACGATCCTGAACCCAATCTCTTTTCCGCCGAGGAGTTCCTAAATCATTATATTCAATGAAAATGATCTCACCCCAAAGGTCAGCAAAAAATGTGGATTGCAGCACCCAACATACATTTCCATGTTTAGCGCGTCCAAATAAAAAATGATGTTATATATGTTGACTGTTGAAGGATTTAACAAAAAGAATCATAGGGACCTCCAATTTAGGTTCAAGGATCATTCCAGCAGACCCCTACAGCATTTTACTGGAATATTTGAACTGTTCCCACTCTTAAAATGTGGATTACAGCATCCAACATACCTTTCAATGTTTAGCTCATCCAATTAAAAAAATGATATTATATATGTAGACTATTGAGTTATTTAACAAAAAGTAGCATAAGGACCTCCAATTTGGGTTCAAGTATCTTTCCAGCAGACCCCATACAGTATTTTAGCAGAATATTTAAACTGTTCCCACTCTTAAGAATGTACACACATATAAGTCAATTAGTGAAAAAATGTCTTTACTAATTTATTTTCCTCATTTCCACAGTGCTTATTAACTCTCAACACAAGTTATACCCATCTCGTACCATCTTTTGCTCTATCAAAATTTGAGTACTTTTGTACTTCTACTGTATTGTATCAACCAAAGAGGTATACTACAGACAATAGCCTCTAACACCATTAAAAAAATATAACAGGATGGTACTCCATTGTGATAAACAAATTATATTCTCGCACTAAATTTCATTGTAGTATTATACCTTTTAATACAATGAGAAAAAGATTATATACAGTTTTGACTATCATTTGCTTAAGTTGACGTGCAACCTTTCCAATCTAGTTGGATTTATTTATTTATTTATTTTTGGGCGGGGAGGTCTACAGAATGGAATAGCACAAAAACAAACTTGAATTCTAGAGCTGCAGAGTAAAGCTTCTGTCAAAGAGTATGTCGCTGACTGCATGAATTTCAGATTGAAACCGTAGAACAATGTATAGCATGGCATGGTCATAAAATTGACACCAGCTACAAGTCCAGAGTGCAAAAGCACTGATATTTGGATAAATGAGATGCATCAAAGCAAAAACTAGAGATGAATTAGGCCAACAGGCCAAGACTGTTTAATACAGTGGATAACTTACAAAGACACCCACAAAAAATTCCTTTCACAAAGAGGAACAAATAACCTCTAAATACCTCCACAAAATGAACAGGAAAATGCATAAAAGATCCATAGTGTCTGGCAGAAGGTAAAAACGAATGACCAAAAAGCATGACATCAAGCCTCTTTACATGTTCTGTGATAGTCATTTCTACCATTTAAAATCTGTCACATAATTGCTGCATCACAACTAGGATTGCACGCAATAGGGAAAAATGTATGTTAACAAATCTATACATCTATACATGTGTGTTATTGCCAGTCTATTAGTAGCATATAGTAAGATTTTTAGTTCGTCACGGCCAGTTCCACTCCTCCTCTCCTCAACAAAATAATTGATCATTTCAGCCCAAATTACAAGATTTTCTTTTACATCTAATGACATTGCTCTATGCACCAATGGTTTCAGATCAAGCCCTTCTATAAAAATCTTGTATGCGCCAAAGGTCACTTTTTTAGTTCAACACATACTATTGTGAGAAAAAGTAAATAGACAAACACAATAGTAATTCTCCAAGAAGAGGTAAAACCCACCGGAAATACCCAAAAAGAGAGAAGCCAGATTGATTTCGAAAACAAACTCCTTAATCAAAATAACGAAATGGTCATGAAGAACCAAAAAATACAGGTATATACTCATCAAACTTTATGTAAAATCAAGAGTAGAAATCATGATTAATAGAAACAGGAAAGCAATAAACCGGGGTGTGTGCTTGCGTGCCGTAGAGAGAATGAATAAAACACTTACTTCTTGAACATTTTTACGTTGAATAGGAGGTAGGGTTTTAAGAACTTGGCACCGGATTATTCAAAATTCCAAGAAATTTGATGCGTTTCGGAACAAGATAGATTAAATTTGAGTCTAAGCAGCGTTATGATGAAGCAAAAAAGTGGAGAATATTTTGTTTATAAATTACTATGTTAACATAGGTCAGATCTTGCTAATGGTAACATTCAGATTCGAATTCATAATCGGTGAAAATGTAGAATTAATTATTTGAGAGGTCACTGAACTTCCCTTGGTGATGGAACTAATTTTTTTTTCTGGATGGTCCTCACCTTTCAAATGTTTTACCCATTAATCATTCGTTTGGATTCCATTTATTGGAGCTAATAGTCGTGCCCATTTGTAGGGGTGTTAAATAGGAAAAGTAAAGCCGCTCAACTCGCTTATGAGGAAGAGTGCACGAGCTAGCTCGCTCAACCAAAGCAGGCTCGGCTTGCCTCATTTGAAAAGGCCATTTTTCACTCAATTTCACGAGTTGGCTAGCAGACGAGCGAGCTAGAATCGTGTCCACGACCTACTTAATATCGCTGTCGATTTATTAAAAGGAAATTACATTTGGTGCTATTGTACCATCAAATGACGCTCCAACTTGAACTCGCGCTTTGCCAACTATTCATTTCGCACTATCAAATTGCTCCAATTAAATAAAAAAGCAATTTTAAACATATGCCCTTGAAGACCCAAATTTCATTATCATTTTTCCCAATTCGCAAAATCGAGCACTTCAAAAACCCTAACCCTACCCCAAGTTCTAGAAATTGGAGTGTAAAATACAAAATTCTTCGTTCAATTTCAACCAAGCGGGTGTGACATTGTGGACAGTGCTCAATCTTGAGGACCTCTCGAATGAAAGATAATCAAGGTAAAAGGTTTCGTGGTTACAACTACTGTAGTAAGTATCATAGGGTTGATTTGTCGACCTGCGATGGTTTCAATTTTTCCATCCTTGACCAGCCAATACAAGATTTTACAATCCTGCATATGAAAATACTTAGGATTTGACTGTGTAGCCTATTGAATTAAGAAAAATAGAAATATTGATTTTACGGAAATCGTCTTGACTTTATTTTTTACAAAAATAAAGAAACGTGTAGAAAAACATGAATGGGCCAACACAACACGTGTTGCCTCAATCAAACTCTCCCTCACAATCTACGTCTCTATCCCAAGATCCCAATAATTAGAAAATTAAAGACAAGTTTTGTATGACAATTTACACCCCATATTGATAGAGCCAGTTTTGTAGTTTTTCAACCCCACATGGACTGAAAGTGTCCATAATTCAAACACAAAACATAATTGCCTTGTAAATGTTGTCACATACCCTGCTTGTATCTAAAAATATATTAAATTCATGGACTGGAGTCAACTGAACAGTAATGTCTCAATGCTTCTAAACACATGCTTGCATCAACCCATCAATCAATGTCAAATTTGACGTGTGTCCCCAAATTTCGTCATGCGATGCAGCCATCAAGTAAATCTTGTATCTTCATGCCTCCATTACTTCTTGTGTCACAATCCCAACATTATATCTTGCTTCATCCTCCTCGAATATGTGCATTATCCGGACATCTCGCACGCCTTCGATCAAGACATGGCATCAATTAAGACATCACCGTGCCATTGCCATTTTCTCAGTTAGGATCACATATCTGTGATTAATTTACATGGTTTATTCCACCTCCACATCCAATATGCAAATTCGTAATTAATTGGACGCTATAAGACTCGAACAAATGGACGTTGGGAAATGGCAAGCAAGCTTCAAGTTTTATAGCGTCGGATTTTCAATTCTATTTTGTATTTCATTGTTAGGCTCGTTTATTAGGATGTTTTGGTCCTTAGGCTTGCAAGAATAGGGTGTGTGTGAGATGTTTAGGAAATTAGGTAGTGAAGTGTATGATTAAATGACACACGAGGCTTTACAAGTGGCCTTTGCATTGGCTTTTATCAAATTATGTTATCAAGGTTTATAAAAATGAAATGCCAGCGGAATTGTTCGATGTTTCTGTCATCTTTATACTTATAAATGTGGGTTAATTTGTGTCATGGATACTTCTTGATGTTTATTAAGATGTGTAAAATAGATGTTTGTGCAAAGAATTTTATAAAGATTTGTATCCTAACTAAATTGAAAAAGGGCAAGGCTATAGCTAAAGTTCATGGTTCAAGCACTACTATTGTCGTGACATCATCGTTCATTTTTGCACTCTTATCCACGTTGTAGATGTAAAACGACGTTATATTGTATAAAATAACATTGTTTTTTATTGGCCTATAAATTGTATTTTCATACTAGTCGCTCGCTCGTGGGCTCGTGGGCTCGTTCCCACGAGCGCTCGCCTCTTATCGAGCCAAGCTCGGCTCGTCTACGAACCCGTCCGCTCAGCTCGAGCTTGGGCTCGTCTTTTGACGAGCCTGAGCGGCTCGTGGGCATGAACAGTACGAGTCGAGCGGCCGACCCGACGAGCCGAGCGGCTCGATTGACATCTCTAGATAGGAGGCAATGGTGGCGAAAGCCAGCAAAAATGGTGGGAAACACTACCGTACAAGATGGTATCACAATGGTGGTGATGGTGCTAAGGTGACGGTTGTAATATGATACGTGTACTTCTAGTAAAATGATGTGTTACTAGGCGAATTCGGTTTAGGAATGAGAATAGCAAGCCAATGAGTTGAGAAATGATGGTTGAGTTTGAAAAAATTGAATTGACGGTTGGCGTTGAAAGGTAACCATGCAGGCGGAATGCTACAATAATCAGGGGCGGACCTAGGGGGGTCCTGGGGGGCAAGTGCCCCTCCACCCCAACTTTTGAGATTTTTTTTATTATAAAATAGTGTTTGGTATTGATTGAAATCTAAATTTTAATCTAAATCAAAGTTAACAATTAACTTTAATAATATATTTCATGAAATCCATAATTTTTTAACTTTCATCAAAATTTACTAAAAATTTGATTTTAATCTCTACCAAACATGGGTAAAATTACAATAAATTTGAATTTCGTAACATGCTAATTTTAAAAATTCTTCGACGATCGTACGCTAATCGAATTTACAAATTGCTCATGTCATTTCAAAGCTTATTTCGAGAACTACATTATGAGCATATCAAATAGTCCAAACAGATATCGAAAATAGTTAAAAATACGTTAAACGTGAGTCTTAAAAAAAGACGTATAATTCGCATTTTTTTTTAAATTCAATTATTTTATTAACATTTATTATTTTTGTGATACAAATTTCTCAATATAATTTTCATCATTTTATTAGGAAATTTTATATGGAATATGACATCAAAAATTTTCGAAATTTTACATCCGAAAAAGTCATATTCTATGTAAATTTTCAGATGTGAAATTACATGGGGTATGATTTTTTTGGACGTAAATTTTCGATTATAAAATTTCTCTCAACTTCTTTATGAGTTCGAGCCCCCCACAACTTTTAAGCTCTGCGTCCGCCCCTGACAATAATGGTGGGAAAGTGTGTCGGGCAGGATATTGTTAGGGTTTGAGACGGTTTAGAACAATATCGCATATGTTACCATATAAATCAGTAACAAAGTAATACATATAAAACTTTTAAGCTCTGCGTCCGCCCCTGACAATAATGGTGGGAAAGTGTGTCGGGCAGGATATTGTTAGGGTTTGAGACGGTTTAGAACAATATCGCATATGTTACCATATAAATCAGTAACAAAGTAATACATATACTACTCTACAAATAAAAAAATTAAATTAAATAACACAGTAACACATATATTACTCAACACGTAACACGATGACGATGTTACTTTAAAATATTATTTTTAATAAAAAAATTGAAATATTAAATTTTAATGTAATATAGCAACACATTTGTTACCCAACTAATGTGTAACATGTAAAAATGTTTTTTTTTTTTTAATGAAAATTTAAATATTGATGTCAAATAAGAATGAGTTATGTTTCAAAAATACATAAAATAAGATAAATTGTAAAATATTTATTTTTAATGAAAAGAAAGTATTTTTTTTTTTAAAAAAAAAATTGTAATTTAGTACTTACTTGAAAGTGTCATAGATAATTCAAGTCAATCCCTTGTTTGTGTAAGAATAAGATTCGGATAGTAATTGTAAGGACATCATGAGGTGGGATTCAACAATTC
>CAIGRM010177243.1:0-11329 GCA_903798335.1 Fraxinus albicans
GGGGGGGCGGGTGTGGAGGATGCAAGCTATTTACGATTAATTCAAACTGTATTCTCTATAACCTCCAAAAGACCATATATGAATCTATACAAGTGGGAATAGATCCCTCCTCCAACAATAGAGGAAAACAACAAAATGCTCTTCATATGCCATGAAGGATGTCACATTCCTTCAAAAGCTCTTCTACTTCTCTCTCTCCATAAAACCACATCACGCAGTGTGGGGCAAGTTACCATGCTCTCACTTTTGCAAAGACGACTACCACAACAATACCAGATAAACAAACACCCTTAAGAGTGTGGCCCACATAAACAACCAAATATGCTAAGTAGTAAATTCCATAAGCAGAAGCAGTATCCAAGCGAATACGCAGGTAATTTTTTATCCTCTAACCACCAATCTCTGTTCCCTCAAGTTGTCTGCAAAAAGTGTGCAGCTCAACTTCTAAAACCCTACTGATCCAAACAACTCTCTAAGGGAAATCCAAAGCCACACTCCAAATAAGAAGTTGATAGAAATATATAGCAGATAACCATTTCATTACTAGAGCCATCCATTCATTTGTCCTCTCCACCATTCACATTTAACCATACAGCTTCTTGAGAAACTCCAGCACGTCATGTAATTCCCAATCTTGAATTGCCCTTTTAAACAACACGCTCCGTTTTGCCATCTTATTGTTAACCTACACAAAGTCAGCCCTATAAGCCATTGTCAACTAAAATACTGAATAATAGACCGAGGTCTATTATAGTGCTGAGAACTGAAGTTCCCAATTCCAAGAGTAACTATCCTATAAAACACGTTTAGTTGTTCAAGATACCTCTCTTAAGCCCAACACCACAAGGAGTTGGGGCACTTTAGTTTTCCACCCACTCCTTTCCCATTCATATTTTGCAACAGTGATAGGTTTCCAGAGTGAGTTCAGTCACAACCAAAACTCCACGACTACTTGCCCAATAAAGCTTATATTAAACACTAGAATGTCTGAGTCAAACCAGATCTGTTAAGGGCCTTCACTAATATCCAATTGGCCAGACTAAGTTTTCCCTAATTCCCCATTACCAACCAAAAGAAAAAATTTCATTAATTGCTAATATCCTCGTATCAACAGAGACTGGTCTACAAAAAGAGATATGTAGTAGCAAGCTAGCAACATTAATCTTCAGAATAATCATTTTGCATCCCGTTGAAGGTAACTTCTCTTGCATCCAGCTAATTTCCACTCAACATTCTCGATCATAGGATTGCAGGACAATACTAATTTGTAACTAGAGCTCAATGGTAAATTCAAGGATTGAAAATTTAAATGCCACGTGTACATAGAAATAAACAGATCGCCTAGTGAAATTCAGGCAACAAGTAATGCTTGGAACTGCAGACTTACCAAATACGTCAATGCCCAGTTGTTCATATAGTGGACTGAAGAAACCATCGACAAATTGAATAAACCACCAAGTCACGAAAAATGTGACAGCAACAGGAAATAGAACTACACTGCAATTTCAGGATTTAACACAATGTCACACTTAGACCTGATGGGTACAGCATAACACAGATTCAGCTAAAATACCAGGCAAAGGAGAAGCTACTACCATCCAGTCATGAACTTCTTTGAGACCCAACTTTGAAGCACAAAACAGCAAGCCTGAACAAACGAAAATAAGAGAACAAATCCCATCAATAACGGAAAAATTTTTACACATGCATCCACACAAGTCAATTACGATTTCCATAGAAACGTGTGATCAGTCGGCATTCCACCAAATAAGATCAAATTCTAATTCTCCAGGAAGGAAGACGGGTTGATTATCAGAGTGCTGATGTGTCGCAAGAGTTCTATATCATGTTTTTGTTGTGGCAAAGACAGGCAACTAAGTTACCTAATAGACATGCTGGTCAATTACATTTTTAAATTATAGCATCTAATTCAAGATAGTAAGCACCAGACAAAAATGACAGAAAGGAGTGTTTCTCACTTAGAGTGTGAACTCCAGTAGAGAGCCAATTTGGGTCAGATTGAGATTGAGAGAAATAGTCAATTGTAATCTTCACATTAAAAAGTTGAATTTTGTTATATTGTCTTTTATTTGTTTATTTTCAAAGCCTATTCCAAGGTGTGGGATTTTGCATTAACAGATGCCTAGTCCATTGGATAAAGAAAATGGTAGAAAATTGGAAACATGCCTCCAGAATTACACAATGAGGAGAGAAGAATTACTTGCAAACTCATAAACTCGAAGAGTTCCATTTACAAGATTACAAAAGATGTTGGCTTCTATGGACTAAAGCAAATTGTTGAACCAAGTAAATATTGGTGTCTACTTTTCGTGGATATTTTGACTCTTTCATTCACCATTTTTAGATTGACCTTGTTGTCATCATAATTACTGCACAACACTTGTGATCACGAACCCCATTAAACAATATGTATCTTCACAGCTAAAAAACAGCACTCTTATAAGAGAAGTACACACATGCAAGATAAAGGTTTAAACGAGAAGCTTGTTAACATAGTGAGGGAGATGCATAATGAAGAAAATAACCATCTGAATGTGAGACTTACCAAATATACTCATTTATTATGGGTAGTGACAAAAATAGCAAGTAGCTATTAATTTATTCCATATAAGTTATATTAATTACAGAGGAAATTTTCCAATTTGTTATTTTTTAAGTTTCTGTCATGTCGAGAATTTTACGTATAAATAGGGCTAGAATTGTTGAATGATGAAGACAGTGATTTTTGTGATAAAACATATGTGAAAATTATTATACGTTTCTCTCCCGAATTCTCCAATTCCCCTTCTTTCTTCTTTCTGTCACTTCCTCTTTACTCCTCTTTACTGCGCTACAAAAGATGTTGGCTTCTATAGACTTAAGCAAATTGTTGAACCAAGTAAATTTTGGTGTCTATTTTTCATGGATACTTTGACTCTTTTATTCACCATCTTTAGATTGACCTTGTTGTAATCATAAGTACCGTTTTGTTCACAACATTTTTGACCACGGACCCCATTAAACAATATATATCTTCACCGCTAAAAAAAGCAATCTCATAAGAGAAGCATACACGTGCATATTAACAGTTTAAATGAGAAGCTCATTAAAATAGTGAGGGAGATAAGTAATGAAGAAAGTTACCATCAGAATGTGGGACGTGCCAAATATACTCATTTATTATGGGTAGTAACAGAACGCATCCTTATGCTAGTTATAGAGGAAATTTTCCAATATTTTAGTTTTTAAAGTTTCTGTCATGTTGAGAATTTTACATATGAATAGGGTTCGTATTGTTTAATGATGAAGACAATGATTTTTGTGATATAACATACGTGAAAGTTATTATACGTTTCTCTCCCAAATTCTCCAAATCCTCTTCTCTCTTCTTTCTTTCACTTCCTCTTTACTGCCCTACCACATGTAGTGAAATGTCCACCCTCTACTATAGAAGCAAAAGATAATGAAGCTCCACAAACTCAGCAAAGATGCATACACAGTAAACTTTGATTTTTCAGCAAATAGGTAAAGAGTGGACAAATGGTGCCAGTTTTACGGTAGAACACTTGCATCCCACTATATGCTAGATGCCATAAGAGTACAAAATCACAACCAACGACAAAAACAAATTAATCTCAGTACTTAATAGATTTGGAGCAAGCTACTTGACTTTTGTTTTGCTACTCTAGTCAACTCATAGCTAGATTTACTAGAAGATTTAAAGCAACTAGATCCTAAGCAAATACATATGACATGTTAGTTTTAGTCTATATCTTCATCTTTCTGACTTGTTCTATTGAAGTTGTGTATCATTCCTATGAAAATAAGCCTCTATAAGTCTACAGAAAAATTGTCACATCCACCTATGACCCCCTTCCCATATTTTATCTTCAATCGATATCACCTCCATTTTTTAGTATATTCTCATTCTTATCTTGTCATATTATAGTCCAATCACACATCCATTAGCATCCTCATTTTTTCCATGTTGATCTCCTGAACATTTTGTTCTTTGAGAGCCAAACAGTCAAAATTGTAAAGCATAACAAGTCTAATTGTTGTTGTAGATACTATAAGCTTAACAGTTCTATGACTATAATATATACAATTTTCAATAACTATTAAGGCACCATAATACTATTTGTCCATTCATATAGCATAAAACACTATTTAACATCTTATAAAATATTTCACCAACCATATAATATCAACTTTGTCCAACCACTTCTATGCAAATGTCAAGTGGAAGTCAAGTAAGGAAGTGTACCTACAAATGTCCTCAAAACTGATCCTCGTAATTGCAAAATCAGTGTGTATTAATGTTAAATAGGATAGATGGTAGAAAACATCATTTGATCCCCGAAGGAAAATGGAAATGAAAAGCCAGTGATGAATTAAGTATGTATTAAACACAGCTGGGAGATTTGATGACATCTTATTGTCCTCTGTTTCTAGCCCAAAAAGAAAAGAAAAAAAATCTTGAAGCATAATCGTCTTTCTTTTGATTGCTATCAATTATGAGTCAAAATTATGCCGCTTTCTAATTTAGAGCTTCCAGTAAATGTATCATAAAATCATAATCGATATCACTTATTCAAGAACAGGATTTAATATACAGATCCAAGAAACGTTGCGGTTGGAGAAATAACAAATTGAAGAAACATGACTTTGGTCTTCGCAGCACAGCTTATGAAGGATAAGCAGCAAAACTTATGACTCCACTAGTTCGAAGGGGTAAAAAAATTCAGTGTCTTGAAATTCTCATTTTAAAAGTTCAGTGCTGCACTTCAGCTACAGAAGATGGTATCAACTATCGACAGGAAATCATGTGATTAAAACTAACTACTATGAATCCAATTTATCAGAATAATAAAAAAACATATTTTAATAGGTTAAACTTCAATAAAAATTTACTAAAGATCCAATCTTCAACTATAGTCAGGAAATTTCGCTGATTCGCTCCTTGTTTGCTTCAAGGTACATTGGAATTGAAGTTGACATTTGAAATTAATTGATTTCTCCCCTGTTAAATTCAAAGACTACCCATCTGAATCATCGTATTTTTTAATAAGTCGAGGCAAGTTAAATACCCGCATGACAGTACAGAAAAATAAAATAACTAAATTTAAATACAATCAATTTAACGAATTTGTACAAAACATCGAATATGTACGAAATCTCAATTTCATAAGCAGCCCCAGACCACGGAAAATGCTTATTGTACATTACAATTTACATATTCTTTTACAGATTCATGAGATGGCCACAAATTCAATTAAAATTGTCAAAATCCCTTGCCCCACGTAAATGGTTGTACTTGTGTAATGTGGCTTAATTGCAAAAAGAAATTGGGGGAATTTTTTTTTATTTGGTTGGTGAGATTTTGACTCTGTGATGTACATGTAGCACTACCGGACCTATCGTTCGTATTAAATAGGTAAACAGAAATCAAAATTGATTGAATAGTGAATATCGGTCTACATTCGTGAAAATCTGCTAAAATAGGAATTTTTGGTAGAAAAAAGAGTACCTTACGGGTGGAAGAATTTGGAGAATTAGGAGGAGATTTTACGGGATCCTCAGGATCTTCATCCTCGCGGGATCCTTGACTGAGTGGCACTGACGTTGCGTCCCTCTCTTCCGCCATTTTTTTCGACGATTTTCCAAAAATTCACTCCAAAAATGGGAGGATTAGTTGAGATTATATAGGGGAACAGGAAACAGGAGTTGGTGGCGATGATAATGAAATATATGATGTAAAGTGAAGATTAAGATTAAGATTGAAGGGAGCAAGAAAAAATAGGGATTGAAGTTTGTGATTTTCTGTACGGGCAACATGTGTAGAGTGGCTTTGCTTGAGTTTAAAGCGTGCAATTACTAAAGAACAAAGTACTACCCTTCAAATTGCATATTTTGGTGAGAGTTGGGAACTGGGCAAGCAATGTTGGAAATTTTTCTAATTTTTTTTTCCTTTTTTCCCAGAATGAAATTCTTAACCCTTAGAAAACTATAGGTGTTTAAAAATATTAACTAGTTTGTATGACTATCTCACCTTTTAAAAATATTATGAAATTATTAAGGTTATATGTGCATGACTGTTTTAAAATTTAGCTCTTGTTTGAGCCTATTTTCTGTCCAAAATGAATTTTGAAATAGTTTTTTTTTTTTTTTTGAAAAATACGTGGTTATAAAATTAGAAAAAGTTTTTAGGTTGCTAATATTAATTTATTAAAGAATGTGTGATTAAAAATAAAGGAGAAAAAAATAAATTTTTAAAATAATGAATAACAAGCACGGGCTTAATAATATGTACTTGTTTTAACTTATTGCTATAAATTTAGTAGAACAGCGCTATGAGTACAGAAAAATCAACAAAAAATACACTTGGAAGGTTTTCATTGGAAGAAAAAAAAAGGGCAAACAGGCTACTGCCACGTTCAAATTCTGTAGAAAAACTTTGTACTTGCGGCTTTATTAAATTTAGAGGGTGTTTAGTGTGGATTAAATTAGATTTTTAGTAGATTGTGATAGAAGTTTTTGAAATGTGTGATTAAAAATTTGTGGGACTCGTGAAAGATATGATTAATATTGATTATTTGACTTTAATTTTGATTAAAATCAGATTTTAATTTGAACCAAACAAGGGCTTAGTATTGCGTGATAAATCTCTTTTGCTTACCAATTAATTATTAATATGTTTTCAATTATACATTTCCCAAAAAATATATAATTATCTTAATAGATTAATATTATTGAGGAACATAATTTAGAAGATCTAATGTGTTACTGTTCTTGAAGAGCATAAATTTATAAAGTTTAATATATCGAAATAATAAATTTTTATTGCTCACGAGGAGGCATAATATTAATTAATATTCTTGCAAAATATTACATGTTTCTGAAAAATGTGACATTACAAACCTCGATATTTTAAAATAATATCGAATTATTCTCTCGTAAATTTAGAATATCGAACTATTGCTCCTAAAATAACATTTTTAACGAATCTTTTATTGTGACCTTGAAGTAGCACAAGTTAAAAATATGTTCTAATATTACGAAAAGATTACGTGTGAATTTTATGAATAAGTGATCATACAACAACTTTTGATCATGGAGACCTGATTGATTTAATTGATATGTTAAATTCTATTGATTATTCGTGTGGGCATATGATACTTTCATGTCATGCATTATATGTCATCTTTCCTATAATGTTTTTCAAGTGTCAAAGAGAAATAAAGAAGTGTATTTGATGGATATTATTGAGAAAAAATTATATTTTAAATAGTGATATGAAGGGAAATGTGTGGTTAAAAAGTGAGGAAAAGTTATTGACGTGATATAAAATATTATTTTGTTGAAAAATGTGTGATTGAAAATGAGTTTTAAAATAATGTATTTTGAAAGAACGTGTGTCAAACAGGGGAATAAATTTATTTTCTTTTTGACAAAAAAAAAAAAAACTATTTTCACATATCATGTAAAACGATAATCTTATTGATTAAAAACATGTTATAGATCACTAGAATTATGGTTAGGGCTGGACAAAACTCGTGAACTGAATCGAGCGGTTATTTTTAAGATAAAACTTGAAAGGTAATTGAATCGAGAACCGACGGGTTTTGTTCGATTTTCGGTTCTAGATCAAAAAGCGAAGAACCGAATGAGAATTGAATCTTCCTAACTTTTTAATTTTTCTATCTTAAATAAGTCATTTTTTAAAAATAAAATTGTTAACTAATTAATTTAGTTCAAACACAAATATGATTTTACTATTTATAGTTTCCAGCCAATCACAACTTAAAATCAAATTAACATAAGTTTTACTCAAATCCCTTATTCTACCGTAGTGTCGCTTCTGTCATTCTATTATTGTGAATTGGACATCTTCCTTTTCACGTGATTTTAACAATCAAATTTATGAAAAACTCAACAAAAAGAGGTGCAAAGGATATGGCGAAATTGGACTACGTTATTTTGTAAGAGTCGATATTGAACATATCATAATCGAATTAATGTAGCATTGTTGTAATAACAAAGAAAAAATTATATTGTATGGAACCCCGGAACCAAATAGAATCGAACTGAACCGAATGATACCGAACTCGAATTGTTCTATAATTAAATTTGAACTCAATTGTTCCATTTACTAAATACTAGAAAATTCGGATTTGGTTCGGTTCTCTTTAGAACGGAACCTAATCGAATCGAACCGGACCATGCTCACCCCTAATAATGATCATCACCGTTTTAGAGAATCATAACTGAAGTTCTCTTATCATATCATCATAGGGAAGTTTTTTTCCTACCGACTAGAGATAGGAGATCAAGATTGTTTAGACCACAACTGATGAGCATGTTGTTATTATGTTTTATCCGTTCGTATTCACTTTGTCTTTTAATTTTTTATGTACTATAAAAAAAATGTTCAATTAAATAAAATATTATATTGAAGCAAAATTTCAATATTGTATTTATTTTGATTATTTGGCATGACCAAACAGACCGTCCCGAATTAATAATGATACGAAATATCTATTGAAAAACTAGAAAATTCTTTAATGTAATGAATTCTCATATACTGATTGTTCTCGAAATATATAGACCAGTAAATATTGAATAGTTAAAATTTGGACTAAATTCCATTAATCATTTAACTTATTAAGGGTGATATGTGTGGACTAGCTCACCATTCAATCCGACCATTTAGATCTATAAACAAAGAAGGATTAGGAGTGGGCAAAATGTACAAGCCGAACTGAGCGGTTCAGTTCCAATAATAATAATAATTTTAGTTCTTCGAAACGAGAACCATTTGATTATAGTTTTGGTTCAATTATAGTTCTAGAACCAGAGCCAGTGCCAGAACCAGAATCAAACTTAATTTTTAATTTAAATTTTCATATATGTTAATTAGTAGAGATCTTAATTTTGTATTCATTTGAATCACTTTTCTTTCACTCATTTTCAATTTACACGACGCCATAGCACGTCAGTAGTGCATTTCATCACGTCAGTTGAAGAGACTTTTCAAGATCAAAAAATAAAATTGGTCAGTTGCTTAAAAAACCTTTAAACTATTTTTCACCTTAATTGTTTGATGAATTATTTGTGTTCATCACACTTAGAGAGGAAAATCCAATAAACATTAATGGAGTATAAAACGATTAATGGTTGCCTGTAAAAGTAAACTGTAAAAAATTTGCATAATCCATCATTTATTGTAGGGGTGTACGGTCAAAACTATTGCAATTATTTTAGCGAATCATTTTTATTATAATACAATCTTTTGTATTTGAATGGAAATTGATTTGCATAGTTAAATTATGATTATATTTTGTTTGTTAGTTTAAACTTTTGTAATCATGATGATTGATAATTTGAACTTACTGAATGTCTGATGTTTATTTTTTATTTAGGTTATATTACTATCTTATAGATATGATGCAAGTTTGAAAATTTAAAAAATGAAACTAAAATCAAACCAAACCAAACCAAAATCAAATAAAAATGAAATAATTCAATTTCGATTTGGTTCCATATGTTAAAAAAAATCATTCGTTCATGGTTCGATTCTCTTGGAACCATATCCACGCCTAACAAGGATGCATCTACTATAATTACATTTTGTCTACTATCCACTTACAAGAAGTTTGTGATTTTTGTCTATATATATATATCACTATTTTTCTTTATTGTTCTTAATATTTTCAATTATTTGACCAATAGCTGAGTGATTTGTAAACCATAATGAGACTGATAATTGACATGTATGTTTAGATCAAATAACAATGACCATGCATTTCGATAGCGGTTAATTCGCAACACTCGTACGACTGCTTTCTTTTCTTTTCTTTTTTCTTTGTTCACCTTCTAACGAAAAATTGCCAAGTATGCATCTGTTAAAAAAAAATTGTCGAACTTTTTCTGTACTATAATCACATGGTATGTGTAGTTATATCTGAATATCCTGGTTGTTAATGGATGTTCATAGTTCCAATTCTCATACAGATATGGTGAATTCATTCATGAGGGTAATTTTTTATCTCACTCGAGATAGACAATCAATTAAAATGGAGAATTTGATTTTCTACGTGATTGTACATCAACGAAACTGGAGGGAAAGAAATCTAACAAGATTAACTACGGTAAAAACCAATAGTCCTTGCACCTTAATCGTATCGAATTCTTCAAAGTCACGCTAGCTGGTAAATAATTTACGTTTACTTATGAATGGTATCGTGCACTTGCGTCCACCGAAGCGAGCAATACTCTTGTTGGCTTTGCATAGTTTGATGGTAAAGCCTAGATGATTTAAAATTTGTGCAAAAACTAACAGCGTTTAATTTTAATTACACTTACATAAATTATAATATTATTGATGATGTTGTAGGTGACAAAAAAAATATTGGTTGAAAAGATAAATTGATTTTTAAACAGTTTAATGACAACATGACACGTGACATATTGTCAACAATACGCACTAAACACGATAGTTCAAATTTCAAATTAACAAATTATAAAAACAGCTACTTCTCTTACGCGAACTAGTGAATTACTATTAGTACATCATACTAAATTGGATTAATTTCAGCCACTTTCACTCAAGTTTGTTAAATTTTTAAAAATAAATATCAAAATAATTTTCTTAGTGTAATAGTCACTAAAGTTTTTAGCGATTACACTAATAATTACTCAGCTAGCAACGTTAACCTAAATCCTAAATGTAATTGTCAAATTCCAACATTGACACAAACGACATTAACTAGTACATCACTTCACATTAAGTATCACCAGTCGCAGTTAGGGATGTAAAAGAGTCGGGCTGACCCGTCTCGGGCACGGCCCGAGCAAAAAATGGCTCTAGTTTTTTTTTTGCCCAAACCGAGCTAAAGCTCAGACGAAAAATCATAGCTTGACTCGAGCGTTATTGAGTGGAGTCGAGCCGAGTTAACTCGGTATTTTTTTTTCTTTCCATTCATGCAACAACAGTTGCCTAAAGCTTAGGCAACGTAGGCAGGCAGCAGCAGCAACTACCTAAAGCTCAGGCAGGCAATTGCTATCTACCTTGACAGTATATTAGCTGCTGTTTCTGCAATACAGTTGTTGTCGCCTAATGCTTAGGCAGGTAGCTGCCTACATTGAGCAGGATCCTAACTACTTGCTACTCAGGCCAGCTTAGGCTCGGTGGAGTCGAGTCGGCTTGGACTTTTTATGGGTCGAGCCATGAATCATTCGAGCCGAATTGACATCCCTTGTTGCCTCTAAATGAATGAAGGTGAAAAACACTCTTCACATTCGTTCGATTTTAATTAGAATACAGTTG
>CAIGRM010177291.1:0-11849 GCA_903798335.1 Fraxinus albicans
ATATTACCGTTACTATGCATTGAAAAAAAATAAAAAAATAAAAAATTCAGTCAAAATGATCACATGACCGTTCTGACTGACTGCTGCAGCGCCTGCTGCTACTGCAGGCGCTTTTATTATTATTATTTTTAAAAATCGCTGGCCCGGTTTGGCTTGAACTGGTCCAGGCAGCCAGTGGTTCTGCCCACACGGTTCATGGGCCGAACCGCGAGCCGGTTCGCCTCTGGGCCCACCCATTTTGACAACTTTATGTGCGTGCGTGCGTGCGTATGTTATGTTGAAGAAGAGCCAATGAAGCGACCCGACTATTTTATCCTTCTAGTTATAAATTAAAAGTGAGTTTAGGTGTGCATTTAACAATGGAACAACATATGGAATGAATGACATTTTTCATAATGAAATGTTAAAATAAATGTGAAAATATAAAAATTGAAACGTAAGAAAGTTTTGCACACTAAATATCAAATGGAGGGACGTTTTGTATTAATAACGCTCTATTTTAATAACTTAAAAATATTTTTTAATATCAATTCTACGTAAAAAAAAATTGAAAGAAGATGTTCATTATTTTTGTGAAATACAATAAACTATTCAAGGCTTTTTATTATTTTTTAAAAATAAAAAAATTTTCATCATTCACAAAAATATAATCAATCATTGTTTAAACCTTCTATGAATAAACAGTGATCCAAAATACTAAATATTAAAAATACTTGTTGAAAATATTAAGAGAGAACGAGAAAATAGAGATTTTAAGCTTGGAGATTGTGAGAGTTTACTGTTTTTTCACTTTACAATACCACAATTTATATATATAAAAAAAAATATTACCGTTACTATGCATTGAAAAAAAAATAAAAAATTCAGTCAAAATGATCACATGACCGTTCTGACTGACTGCTGCAGCGCCTACTGCTACTGCAGGCGCTTTTATTATTATTATTTTTAAAAATCGCTGGCCCGGTTTGGCTTGAACCGGTCCAGGTAGCCAGTGGTTCTGCCCACACGGTTCATGGGCCGAACCGCGAGCCGGTTCGCCTCGGGCCCGCCCATTTTGACAACTCTATGTGCGTGCGTGCGTATGTATGTTGAAGAAGAGCCAAATGAAGCGACCCGACTATTTTATCCTTCTACTTATAAATTAAAAGTGAGTTTAGGTGTGCATTTAACAATGGAACAACATATGGAATGAATGACATTTTTCATAATGAAATGTTAAAATAAATGTGAAAATATAAAAACTGAAACGTAAGAAAGTTTTGCACACTAAATATCAAATGGAGGGACGTTTTGTATTAATAACGCTCTATTTTAATAACTTAAAAATATTTTTTAATATCAATTCTACGTAAAAAAAATTGAAAGAAGATGTTCATTATTTTTGTGAAATACAATAAACTATTCAAGACTTTTTATTATTTTTTAAAAAATAAAAAAATTTTCATCATTCACAAAAATATAATCAATCATTGTTTAAAACTTCTATGAATAAACAGTGATCCAACAGTTTAATCAGTGGCCCATGACACGATGACCTAGTCAGGTCAATGTCAAAGTCGGATTTGATAATTATGATTTAACCATTTATCCTGTAAATTAAAAATCCATGCAAATAAAAGAATATTCTAGAATGCACTTGCAAATAAACCATTCTCTACCTCAGAATCACATGCCATTTGTTTCCATTATAAGTTTTATCATTTAAAACTTCAACCTTCATATACAAACCCGATAAACCACGTGTCAGAATCTCGCGGCTTCCCTTCTAGTGACCTTCCTGTCTAAAATACCCTCAGATTAAACAAAAACAGCGGTAAGTGAAAAGGACTTAATAGTATTTTCATTCAAACTACCAATTCGTACACAAATTCCCATCATCTTCCCGATAATAAGAAGAGGCCTGTCGTAGAGCAATTTATTTCCTCTGAACTCATCCGGACAACACCACTGCTGCCACCGTCGAGAATGGCTTCAATTTCTTATTTCAACCTATTACCAGTAAAAAGGTTCTGTATCTCCGTCCAGAATTCAAAATTCACATCGAAACCGTCTCTTTCTCCTGTGAATGTAATCAGTTTCTCGGCTAAAATCGCATCACAGAACTCCAATTTAAACAATGAACTTTCGAAGCCGAGGCAGAAATTTTCGGTCCGAGCAGTGAGCGATGATGAGTGGGGTCCAGAAAAAGAGCCGGATGCCTCAGCGGTAGCAGTGGCAGAGGAGGAGCCACCAACGGAGCCTTCTGAAATTGACATACTGAAGAAGCAATTGGTGGACTCTTTCTATGGAACAAACAGAGGTTTGACTGCCAGTAGTGAGACGAGGGCGGAGATTGTTGAGCTGATCACACAGCTTGAGGCGAAAAACCCGACTCCGGCACCCACTGAGGCTTTGACCCGGCTCAATGGAAAATGGATTCTTGCGTAAGTTCCAATATACTTTTTCCTCTAATTGGAATACGAAATTAAATTTTTTTCATATTACATTTCTTCGGTGGGCCTAATTTGTTTATATTAGTATTGTTTTGAGTTTTTCAAGCAACAATTTCTAATTGTTTCGTGAACCGCGTGTGTTTTTATATTAACGCCGTTGAACAACATCACAAGTGCCCATTGATAAAACCCAGTAAAAAATTATTATTAATAAAGAGAAGATTGTAAAGTAGATTAGATAGTATTGGATGTCATAGAATAAGAAAAACGTTAAAATTTGTTTGTTATATCACTGGAAGGATTCAGCAAAGCCAGATGATCAATTTATATTGAATTACTTCTAGAGTCTGGAGATGCTGACCATGGAAATGGATATATGTGTTTACACTTTACAATTGGTTATTTTTCAATGCTAGTAGTGAATAATGAGATGATTTAGTTCATGTTGCTCTATGCAACTTTTCACTTGGTTTCTTTGATGATGGGACCATTGATCATGTATCCTGGTAGTGGAGTTTGTATTTTGCCTCATTTTTAAATCTATCCAACACCATTGATGAACATAAAGGTCCTGTTCCTCACAATAGAAGTTCCAAAAAAAAAAAATGAAAAAAAGATCTGAACCAATGTTAATATATTAAGAAGTGGGAACTTATTACACTGTGTACATTTCGACTAAAAAGACTAGATTTGACTGGCACTAGCCAATTGAGGTTGAGAGGAACTGGAACTAGCCACCATCATAATATTTGGGGTTGCAGTTTAAACTCAGAACAGGCGTTTTTCTGTAGTAATTATCCACGTATGGTGTCAGATGTGACTGTGATTGGTTAATAGTGACATTCTTAGAAATTCTAAAATTAATGCTTATAAGTAAATAAACAGTACATCATTGCTTGTCACTGACATGTAAAGGTTACACATGAAACACGAAGTGGAAAACTCAAGACATGGCCATCTAGTTTTCTACCTCTCCTGCGTCATTTTGAAGTCTATGTAGGGTGTTGTGCTTCTTGAAAAATGACTTCCCCTATGTTTTTCTCTAGTTTTGTGGACCCTGAATGATTTTTAACCAACAGTTACTCTCTACAATGCTCTTCTCTTACACGTCTTTACTTAATTTGAATGATATTGATGGCATATTTTTGTCATAGCTTACTGCAAGATCTTTAGATTTTGGAGCCTGATCATTGATTGGTAAGATTAATATTTCATAAATTGGCTAACAATTTTTTTCTGAGAGGCACTGCAGGTACACATCTTTTGCGGGTTTGTTCCCATTGTTATCAAGGGGAACACTGCCATTGGTGACTCTCGAAGAGATATCACAGACCATTGACTCGGAGAATTTCACAGTACAGAACTGTGTGGTCTTTGCTGGGCCCTTGGCAACCACCTCAATAAGTACCAATGCCAAATTTGAAGTTCGAAGTCCCCAGCGTGTGCAGGTTACTTTAGTTCGTAGTTTTACATTTTCTAATAATAAATCACGAGCAAAAACCCCATCGATGTATAATTTTCCTTTCTTTTGCAACCCTGACGAGGAACTTGTATGATGAATTGGCGAACTGCATTTTAAGGGGAAAAAAAAATGGTTCCACATGGTTTGATCATTGCCTCTGTCCTAAAATAGCTTGAATAAGTTACAATTCTGTTACCTTAAGTCACATATTTTATAACTATATCTTACTATGCCATTCTGAATTGCAGATAAAGTTCGAAGAAGGAATCATAGGCACTCCTCAGCTGACCGATTCCATTGTATTACCAGAAAATGTGGAATTTCTGGGACAAAAGATTGATCTCACACCCTTCAAAGGTTTGCTCAGTTCTGTCCAAGACACCGCTTCCTCTGTTGCAAAAACCATTTCTAGCCAGCCACCACTGAAGTTTCCCATTTCCAGCAGCAGGGCGGAATCGTGGCTTCTAACAACATACCTTGATGATGATCTTCGGATCTCGAGAGGAGATGGTGGCAGTATTTTTGTCCTCATCAAGGCAGGCAGCCCCCTTCTGTCTCCGTAGGCATGTTACTTATTTTCCTGTAGAATTCTGTGTAATACAGGTGAATTAATACTGGTGTATAAGACATGTACAAGAATTTAAAGTGAAAAAGAACTTCAAGGTTTGGCTATGTAATAAAAAATTCGCATGCGGCATCGTTATATGTAAATCTTTGTGGAACAATTCCTTTTTCATTTTTCGTTATATGTAAAGGGTAATTATATTCACACAACTTCTTTTATTCTCTCCACCACATTTTAATTGTACTCAAGGTTCTTAATCTTTGTTCATTATAGTATTTATGTTTCTAATGATTTTTCATGTCATTTTTATCCTCAAATTTTTCATTAGTTAACATAATTTGTATTTTATAACAATTTTATGTCTAAAAATCCGTTGAAATGACATTAAAAAAAAGTTATTTTCCATCATATTTTTAGAAAATAAATAAATAAAAAATACACAAAAATATTTTTCCTTCATTTCAAAGTATGAAAACAAAATATTTTGATATAAATCATCATTAAAGACGAGACGTAATAATTAATGGAAGGTTGAAAATAAGAATTCGACAAAAAAAGTTAAGGAAATAATTGCTAAGGAAATATTGAGTAGTTTAATTGTAATTAAAATGTGGTGTATTAAATAAATCTATATGTAAATCAATGTAATTAATTTTCATTTTTCGGTGGACAATTCCTTTGTGGAACCATGGATTGATGTTGGGCCATTTTGTAAAAAATGTTGTTGTTGGACTATTGGGCCTAAAATTCTCTATTTTATCCTCCTTAGCCCAAATTGATTGCGGCATTAGCCCACATTTACAATGAGAAGAAGCCCAAAATGAAAGATGATAGAAACGGAATCAAATCATTTAGGGGCTGTTCTCTTTGTGTTTCAGATTTGAGTTTTGAATTCATTTTGTGTTTTGTGTTTTGAGTGTCTGTTTTGAAATTATTGAAAATGTGTTCTCTTTGTCATTCTGAAAAGCTATTTCTCAAAACAATGTCATTTTGAAAAACTGTTTTGAGAAATATGAAAATGGAAAACGCGTTTACTTTGAAATTTTGAGAATATTTTTTTAATAATATTTTATTCAAGAAATATGATTATTCAATAAATTTTAATAGTTTAATATTAATATAATATTAAATAACATATAAATTTTGAAGTTGGTGAATCTTGAAATAAAAGTGGGATGGGCTTCCACCATATAATTAACCACAAAAGTATCTGAAAAAATAAAAAAAAAAGTTAGTCAACGAATAAATGCAAACTTCAGAAAAGATACATGTAGAAATTCATATAACTCAAAAATTCATATACTATCACCGTCAACATTATATTGTTACAAGTTCCACAATTTAAAAAGAAAAAAGTATCCACCAGATTCATGGTACATAGATAACAGGTACTAGTGCCGTGAACCTGCTAATTCTCAGCAGCAAGCATGGATATTGATTGTCCAAATTAATGAATCATTAAATGGTAATAACATTCCAACAAACTCGAGGAGAAAGTGAGGTCTGGAAAGAGAAACAAGGGTCCAATTCACTTCCTGCAGAGCATTAAAACGATAGGAATTGCAACCTGCAAGAGAATCACTATCAACAAAAGATCATATCACTCACTAACATTCCAACTCAGGAATGTGTTCTTGATGAACAGAGCCGACCCCCTACATAATTTTTCATACTTGAAGTGCAGTTTTGTGGACCATTGTCTCCTTGTAGATTTGATGGCAACTCTTTTCAAAAAGGTCAAGCAGCTTCTCCAAGTTCATAGCCAATGAATTTAAAGTGTCATTGCTGTCTGGAAAGACACTATACCAACAGGTCTATTGATCTTCGCGACCAATGCCTTGGAAACAACCATTTCAGAAAGATGCTTCTCAGCTTCCTGTAGGAAGACATATTATGATAATATAGATAAAATAATATGGACACTTCTCATCTTTAAGCACAGAATAAACAAATAAAGAGCAGATGATCCAGGACAGATTGAGATGAAAGGGTATTGAAACTATCATCATAAACAAGCATTAGAACACAAGATAACAAGTGGGGCTATACTATTTCAGGAGAAGTTAAGCTGAAAGAAATTATTACATTTAAGTGTGGATTATCAATGTGGCTAAAATGATATTTTCTCATATAAACAATGTTGAGCATGCTTTTGAAAACACTTTCTAAATGTTTATTCCATTAATTATAGGGCAAGAAGGTCGAATCTTAAAAAGAGATACAAGATAACAATTGATAAATGAAAATAATTTTGATAACCTCAAACTTAATCCGAGAAACGTTCAGGAAGAAAATTCACACATAAAGCATATTCTCAATTAATGGCTCTATTAGGAAATTCCAACAAATCATATTCGTTAAACAAGCAGCCAGACCTGGATAATGGTAATCCGTTGTACTCCCCATTACCAAGAGAGCTTCTGTGCCACTGTGGACATTTAGATACACCCAAGTCAAAGATCAAAGTTAACTAATTAACAACCAAGTATTCTCCGGTCAAGATTCTAGAACCCATTCTCTAATGTGAAGTATGAAGTGGTCGAGAACTCCACTAACATTTTCAAAACCCAAATAAATAACCTGGGTAAAAAGGATAACGACCCTCGAGAAGTTCAATTCTTTTAAAAGCTGAAACTTCATGCTAATGCAAGAAAGGATAGCTAAATCAATTCCGTCTCTGGACACAAACAGACGCATTATGCATACAAATAAATCGGAATACCGAGAGAATGAGAACTATGGAATTCCCCAATTGATATAACATAACAGCTTAAACTAAATTAATCCCTACCATTTGACATTAGAAAAATCGCTTTAAAATCCTGATGGGAATTGAACATTCGGAGTAACATAGATTCATCAAATTGGGCTTGACCCATGGTTTGGGAAGATGCACCAGGGGGAGAAGAGACCAACCCATGTGGTCCGCGACCATGGGTCGATCGGACGGCGCCAGAAATTGAAAAGTTCGGACCCTATGTTGAAGGCTTCGCGACTGGAGTTTCTGAGTTTAATTCAGGATGTTGAAGTGCTGTTTGGAGTAAATTGAGTCCATGTCTGGAGTCATCTGAGGATGGGCAATTGACCTGTGGTAGTGCGCGACCTTGGCCGTCACCGGAAGTGGAATTTTTGACAGAAGCAATTTGCGCCAGATTGGTTTTTTGGGCTAAAATTTATGCTAAATCTGATTTTTTTTTTTGCTGATTGTTGATTGGAAGTTGTAGAAGGCAGTGAGGTGATGCTATTGGTGGTCGTGTCCGGTGGTCGTGTGGTGGCCGAAAGGTGGAAGAGTGAGGCTCCATAGTTGGCAACTCACCAAGGAGAAACAGGGGTTATCGTTTTGTGTTTGGAGTGTTTTCCGTGTTTTGGGTTCGTTTTGTGTTTTTTGCTTGAAAACACTCAAAACGACAAATTTTAAACTTGTTTTCAAAAACGCGTTTTCAAAAATGGGAAAGAGAACGCATTTTCACTGTTTAGGAAAATCGAAAACAGAAAACGGTTTGAAAACGACAAAGAGAGCAGACCCTTATAAATTGGAATATGCTTTCATAATTCAGTCTTGGTGTTCATCAGTGTGCAACAAAATGAAAAAACAATTTTTACACCAATGAAAGTTTGACACTAAGGATGATGTCAAAAGTGGGATTATTGTTCATAATTTTAGTAAAATCCACCAACCACAGTACCTAACCGGAACGAAGGAAATAATTAAAGATAATTCGCTAACAATAGTAGGAGTTTGGTAAAATAAATTAAATTACCAAAAAACCCTTTTCCCAACCACTACGATGTAGGTGGAGCATCCGAAGGACTACTTTACCCTTTCTTCTTCTCCCCCACCCTAAAGTGATATAGTGAACGAACATGACAGCTAAAACAAAGGCTCTCCCCTGAAAGATCTGAGGTTTGGTCTCTCCGAAGTTTCAGTGTTGGGTTCAAAAGGTAATAATTCAATGGCCGCTGCTTTGGTTGCTAATGGAGAAATCGCCACCGTCAAGCCCTCTGCCAACAGCCGTTATTCTGCCGTCTACAGTGAAGTACAGAATAGCCGCCTCGATCACCCTCTCACTCTTCCCTCCGTCCTCAGAAGGGCCTTCAAAGTCGTCGATGGACCACCTAGCTCCGCCGCCGGCAACCCTGGTATATATTTACACATTTGCGTACACCTGTTAAGTGCTTTGGTCCGTGATGTAATGTACGTACCATATGAATAGGAAGTTGATCTGTTGATGAAAACATTTTGTGATCTCGTAAATTTATTCATTACTTTGGTTCTGAACCGAGTGATTGAGTTTTTGAACTTTTTTTGTTGCGTGTTTGTTTATTGAGATACATTGATCTGAGAAAGTACTTCATGATCTCTGGAACTGTTATTGCCATTTCTTTTGCTAGATGATGAAATTGGAAGGTTTAAGAAACTAGAGTCTTATATGAAATTCAATGTTAAAGTTTCGTTTCGTTTAGTTTAGTTTGTAGGTCTGGACAACAATAGCCTCTATATACGTGAAAATGAATTTTTTGTTGGAAGAATAGAGTAATTTCAACTAGTTGATTTCTGATTGATGCATGGCCAAATTTTAAGTTGCGAATTATAAAATTTTAATTATTCCTGTCAACTTACAACTTTCGATTGAATTTGAATTTTTAAGAGTTACATCGTTCCAGTACCATCTTGATGCAACATATTCATGCTCCAGCCTCTCCAACAGTGCTCTAAACTGAATTTGATGATTGTTGGTTGATTGTAGATGAAATTGCCAAATTGTTTCCATCCATGTTTGGACAACCATCTGCAATGTTGGTACCAGGTGCTTCAGGTGATACCCCATTGGTTCAAGGCTTGAAGATTGGAGTGGTTTTGTCTGGAGGGCAAGCTCCAGGAGGACACAACGTTATTTCTGGGATTTTTGGTTAGGGTCTCCGAGTTTCACAATTTGTACTTGCGTGTTGCAATGTTTTCTTTCTGAATTGAATAGGCTAAGTTTTGTGTATGTGTTGCAGATTACTTGCAGGATCGTTGCAAAGGGAGCACAGTGTATGGGTTCAGGGGTGGACCAGCTGGGATCATGAAATGCAAATATGTGATTTTGACCCCAGAGTATATTTATCCTTACAGAAATCAGGTAACTTTCTTCTTTGTGCACATGATATTCTTATTATTTTGCTGATTCATTTTCTACTAATAAAGCCACGACCTTATTTCACTCCCCGTGTTTGATCATGTTCATGTACACACGTGTTTCTAGTGTGATGGTAAATACAAAACAATATGTCCTTAAAATCCACAATTTGTTACCTAATTTAAATACAAAGAAATTATTTGAAACTCCAGTGCATACTATTCTCTATATAGTATCTGATTTTTTTATTTATGTTTTGTTTTTTCCTGTTTAGTTTATCTGTGATGTAATTATGGTTTTTTTCATGTGGAATTCTTAAAGATTAGGGTTCAATTGCCATTTTGCGTATGGGTTTAAATAATATTTAACATGCCATTAAAGATCTAAACTATAGTGATTATAATTTTGGTATACAAATCGGCAATATGCTTATTACTGATTGATTGATTGGTTAAAGCCTAAACCATTCAAGTTGAGTAGCATCTATCTGATTTGCAATATTTCTATCAGGGTGGATTTGATATGATTTGCAGTGGAAGGGACAAAATTGAGACTCCAGAGCAGGTATATGTTTACTTCTACTACACATTATGAAACTTGTTTGTAGATAATCCTCCCCATTTGAGATTGAAATACGTTGATTGAACTCATTTCAGTTTAAGCAAGCTGAAGAAACAGCACTTAAGCTTGATTTAGATGGGCTTGTTGTAATTGGTGGAGATGACTCAAACACAAATGCTTGCCTTCTGGCTGAAAACTTTAGGTAAGTATTCTATTGTCTATAGAAATTGTCATCACTTCTGGATCATTGTTTTGTCTCTAAAATCTTCTCTTTTGAACCTAGGTCTTTTATAATGGCATATCATTAAATATATTGATTTTCTAATGTATATACTGTGGCTGATTTCAAGCTTTTATGTTTGTGTTATTTCAGGAGTAAAAATCTGAAAACTAGGGTCATTGGATGTCCAAAGACCATTGACGGTGACTTGAAATGCAAAGAGGTTCCCACAAGTTTTGGGTTCGATACTGCATGCAAGGTGATATNGGTTCGATACTGCATGCAAGGTGATTTTAACATTCAAGAATTGGTATAAGACCAAGAGTACAACTCTAGCAGAAAAATGCGAAAGATATACTGAACTTTAGATAAATTGATCTACAGAAAGAAAATGTCTTCAGAGTTTCATTAGCATTTTACTCCACCAGAACATTTCGGCCATAGGCCTACTGTTCTTTCACTATAGCCAGTTGAGCTGAATCACAATCAATAATCAATGCTATCACGTTATGTTAATCATCACTAGTATGATTGCCATCACGAAGTAGCTAGTCTAGATGTTTCCTTAAGCGTCAACCTCCTTGGTGGCAATTTCATACTTCCTATTTATATGGAGCAGCGAAATCAAATTGCAAGCTCCTATTTTCTTGCTCTGTGGTAACAGTAGCTTTTCCACATATAAAGATACTCGGTCAAATTCCTACAGAGTTTTGTGCCTTCTTTCTTCTCGTCCAACTCACAAACATCTCTAGTTTTTAAATAAGTTTGATTTCCCAGCATTTTTTTCAAAGATTATTTCTTGTTCCAGATTAAAGTCAAGTATGACTTCCTCTTTTGTTCTTGTGATTCTATTTTAAGAGTAATGCCCCTCGAGGAATAGTTAAATGTTTCGTTCAACAGAAGTGGGAGAGATTCTGCAAGCAGTCTGTCAAGAATTTTCTTGCTTTTTTTACCATTAGAAAATGGTTTGTAATATATTGGTAGTTTTTATTCCACTTGTCCAGATATATGCTGAAATGATTGGGAATGTCATGGTAGATGCCCGTTCAACTGGAAAATACTACCATTGTAAGTGCACCAGTGCTGGTAATATGTATTTGGAAGGAACCAAGTTTTCCTTTCAATATCTATTTTCCATCTGAGAATTTTTTATGTGCACATGCTAGCTGCAGCTGTATGTATTACACATGACTTTAATACTAAAGGAGCTTAATCGAATTCACATATATATTCTTTTTATACTTAGTGATTCAAAGATTTGATTGCACGAGTAAGGTCCTACTGTTCTTTTTGCATTCCATGGTTTTTGTCTTTATAACAGTTTAATTCAGAACCACTGTCACTATTCTTTTCGGAAACGAATACCTAAATTGAATGCTGTCATTTTATGTCCTTAACCGTGTCCACTTTGCTAAAGTAAGCACTTCATTGTTCTTGCCTGGATACCCTTTAATGGCAATCTCGCTTCTGTACTTTTCATGCAGTAAAA
>CAIGRM010177296.1:0-23496 GCA_903798335.1 Fraxinus albicans
CAAATATATATTTGTAATGCCTCTCTCTTCCAGAGGAAGTAATATTATTTTTAAATATTAACATAAGTTGTTATTTTTCATGAGTAAAAATAGATCATTATTTAAAATATTGCATTATATAGAATTTTTCCTGAAAAATCAATTTTTTTTATAATTTTTAAATTTTATAAAATTATGGGAGCAAGGAATATACTAATAGAATATTAATATAATATAGAATTATACTTTATTCAAGAAATCAATAGTTTAGTGTTCATGAGTGAGAAAATAAAATATTATTTTCTAATATTTATATCCTTATGTTTTCTTTCTTTTCTTTTTTTACGTTTCAAAAACCTACAATTTAATATTCTCCTGAAATATTAAATAGAATTGTAAAATTGTGTTTTTTTTTTCTCAAAACAACACCGTATATATTTAGAATATACTGGAAATTTAATATGTATTAAGTTGTTCTTTAGGAAAAATACAGTATTTTGTTAAATATGGATATATAAATTTTGATTCTTTAGGAACGTAAAAATTATTTTAGAATATTGATAAATATAAAATTTTACTTTCTTCGGGAAACAAAACAATATTTTAGAATATTGATGCATAATAAGTTATGCCTCGTCAAGAGAAATAATAAAATATTCTTACAAATTATTGATTTAAAAATTATGTTTTTTAAAATCAACCTAATAGTATTATTTTAAATTAGGTAACAATTATGTACTGATAACGAGTTATAAACTAAATATAAAAGAGATAAGATAGATAGATATAATAGACTTTATATTTATTAAGAATCTAAGCTTTATATTTATGTCAGATGTGATACAATAGTCATTCACATATAATGATTAATTTATAATAGTAGTAACCATTTTAACCAATAATTATTAATTAATACTCAAAACAATTTAGTATTACTTAATATAATTATCAAATAGTAGATAATTTGGTAGTTTGAATTTACAAATAGTATTTATCAAAAGCTTAAACATTAAAATACTTTGATTCAATTAGTTTGGGACAATAATTATATTCAATTATTTGTTTGTGAAGCTCACTCAATCATTAGCTTTGAAAATCTTATGACAACAAATAATTAAATTTAACTTAGATGTAGAATAATGGTATGTAACACCAGTGATGCTACACCATTAGCTTAGATAGAACTATGTAATAGGTTCAACGAAATGTATAATTAAGTGACTTACTTAACTCTACCTCTCGTTTAATGACATTTAGCGCCAACTACACAGTCTACTGCTAAATATAATTACTATGTATTTAAGCACAAGAAAACATGCTTCGATATTGTCTTTTCTTCAAATGAACATCTATTATTTAGTTATATAATTTTTTTGTTCTTGAAAAAAGTAGTAATTTCTCCATATCAAAGAAAGGCTATATATAGTATATACATATGGAACTAGTACAAAAATAAGAAGATAAATATTTGTTCACTGCTTTCATATCATTATTAAAATAAACAATATCATAAAAGGTGTGGGGGTGATGCCCCTTTGAGTATTTTGACAATTGGTAGCAGTGACATAATACGTAAATTGAGCTTGTTTGAACCTAATTTTTTTTTCTTAAAAATGCATTTTGTAATAGTGTTATGATAGAGAGTGGGCGGTTAAAAAATAAAGAAAATTTTGAATTTGCGTATAATATTATTTTATTGAAAAACATGTAATTAAAATGAAGTCAAATCAACATTTTGGTGGAAAAATGGGACTCAAATAATTTAAAATATTTATTTACGACTTTATATCATAATTAAAATGAAGTCAAATCAACATTTTGGTGGAAAAATGGGACTCAAATAATTTAAAATATTTATTTACGACTTTATATCATAATTAAAATAAACAATTGTGGGGGTGATGCCCCATTGAGTGGCATTGCTATTATTGCTACGAATCAAGTTGTGCATCTTCTTAGCCCATCATGATGCCAACTATTGAATATGTCCCATAAAATACCTTTTGCAATATCAAAATCTAATTTTATTTCAACATTTTTGGATGAAAATTACGAAATGAACAATCGATCTATTGAAAAAATTACTGTTTATACTCGTTATTTGAGATACGCCAAATTTGGATTTTGACTCACGGCTCAGATACTGCCGTGAAATCAGTATTAATGAAGAATTTGTATAATCCACTTGAATACTTTTTTGTAATCTATCGATTATCATAAATTAGGATTACAAAATGATTTGAAATTGCTTCATGGTAAAGTTACCTTCCTTTATCTTTTCAAATCACTTCAAATTTCGAAATAAAAGTGTGGGATCTGAATTTGAAATGGAAAAGAATTGTAGTTATCTATCAATCAAGAATATGAAAAAGATTCCTTCCCACCTTCGAGAAAAAGAAAATGATACTGCCGTAAAGATTGATCACTTTTTTTCTTTTGGCAGATTTTTCTACTTATTCTTACTTTTACTTATTTAGAGTTTTTTGTCTCTTTCGTTATAAAAAGGGAATTGTTAATGACATTTTTAATTTTAATTTAATACATAATGTAGTAGAAAGACGTGATGCTAAACACACGTTTTATAATTTTCATTATAAAAAGGGATTATTTATACCATTACTAGAAGTCATTTGATGCTAAACATTAAGGAAAAATGTTGTCTATTTATTAATTGGAAACATAATGTGACTAGAAAAACTACAAATTATGTTGTCTATTTATAACTAAGTCCCATACTTTATAGAGCTACTTAAGGGACATGATCCAACATATATGATCCAAGCTCCAATAATAAGATATTGTCTAATCGACCATAGACTACCCAATCAAATTATTAATCTATACGTTTTCATTAAGTCAAAAGACCGAACTCTTGGAATATGTAAAATCGCAGAAGCTAACAAATGTGTAATACTTTCCTCTGACTTGTTGTATATGTATTTTATCCGCCTCCGAGATTCGATAATTAGGTATGAGCATAAACGAACATTCTGTCCTTCCAATTATTCTCACTTATTTAAGTACCATTTTCTTCAACAGTTTAAACATTGAACTCAAATTTTAACAATTCAACAGAATATGCTTAAGTAGTCACTCTACCAATTTTTCTGTGCAACGGTTTTCAACACGAATTCATGTTCTCTACTTCATTCATTCTCAAGTTCCTAACTCACCGAGATATTTAACCAATTAAATTGATCTCACTCATTGGTACATCAAGGAATAATTAAAGTCATGAAAAGATATACATAACCCTATCTTGGGATTTAGATTAAATACAAGACGATCAAATGGATTTTAATTTTTTGCACGATCATACTATAGAGTTAAACTCAACACATGTTCCGTACAATATACTTTTTAAGTGTACTATGTCACCTTTAACTATTTTTGTGATAAAGTCAAATCACACGCTCGAATGGTGAATCGATCAACACTACAACCTTGTAATACATAATGTCAATCCTTATACGTTAGTTATTAACAAATTATTTATAATCAAAATATAAACTGTATCACACTATACTTCTCAACATAAGTGCCCAAATTATATTATCTCAAGTGATCATAAACACTTTAATTCGCATGCTCAATAATAAATCAATGCAATCAATAAATAAAATTACAATTTATTTATTATAAAATATGATTTTATCACAACAAAATATACTATATGGGCACACAACCCAACAAATATTTCTTAAGAAACGATACTTCTTTCAAGATTAAAAAAACATAAAAATAACCTTGTCGAACGAATCACATTTTGATTGTACTCTTCTAAACTGAATGATTTGATGAACACAAAATAATAATAATAATAATAATAATAATAAAATCTCGAACACTAATTGCTGGGATATAAAACTCAAAATTATTTTGAAAATTATTTTGACAGAGTTAGAAAATAGAAACCAATCATATGCGAATTGATTTGTTACGAGATATGGAATGAAATAAGTTTAATCCATCGATAATCGATTCCATGTGCTTATGCGCAATTTACACCCCTTTTGGCACAAATCAATTTAAAATATTATTTCATACCATCTCAAATTGAAATATTATCATGGTTCAAATTACACTCTATTTTAATAGAATAATTTTATTCATAGTAAGCAATTGCAGTAGTTATCCTATAAAACATCTCACGTGTCATGATTTTTTTATTAAAAATAAAAAATCAAATGGATTTTCATATTAATAATGAAACAATTACAAGTCGGACGTCAAGTAACGAGACTACTGTAGTCATCAACTACAAATAGCATTATTCATCTCAAAAATAGTTGGAGTCATTCATTGTAGCATTTAGAAACTTATTCCAATTCATGCATATAAACCATTTAATTGCAACTATATCTGAATACAATATCATCAATATTTGTCGCATGATTAATATATTCCAATCATTTGAGAGTATCGATAAATTCCAATCTTTACGAATCATGAATTCTCGGAATCACTTTATTTTCTAGGACAAATTCTTAATTGCAAGGTAAAATATCCATCGATTAAGCAATAACATTATATAGAATTGTAAGTTTCTAAGCAGAGGTTTTGGTTCCATTCCTCGACAGTATATTTGGCAATTGTTCTGCGCCATCCGCACGCAACCTCCTTATTTACTGTCAGAGAATACAAATCGAAGAAGAAACGAGTCCACGAAAAGGGAATTCATTGGCCCCATCCATGCAATTGTATGCTGCAAGTTATACCCTAGAAGTGGGGTTTGCGTTTATTCATGTGAATTTTATTTTTGGTTAGAAAATTATTCTTATTAAATTTTTTAAAATATCTTACCGCTATCACCAAGAAAAGGTTAGTGACGGTTAGAAAGGGAGGCTCACGACAAAGAGTGAGAATGGTAATTAATTTTGTGATGTACTAGTTGTGTCCCCAAATTTGCCCTCGCTTTTCTTAGGAGATTTATTTTATTTTCATTTTAACAAAGTGGTCTCGCGAATGCTTGCTAGCTAGCTCAGAAAGCAAGAGCAAGTTAGGTCTGACTCCTACTCCTAAATCATAGTCATTTCACTTTTGTAGTGTCGCGGCTGCTCCACCCCTCTGAGGTCTCGTGAACTGAACTCTGTTCCCTTCCGAAATACATTTTCCATGGAGTTGTGGTCAGACGCGTATCCTCTCCATTACGGGAATCGAACCCGTGTCTTCGACATGAAAAGATGATGTCCCAACCACTGGAGATTGGCCCTCGAGTGCAAAGGCAGAAGGGAACTTGAACTTTTCATGGAATTCAAATATTTTATCAATTTTTTAACAATACACTTCATTAAACTTATATCAAAATCCGCTAAAAAATTTAATAAAAGTTTGTCAAACAACCCCATACATTATTATAAGACATTTTCATATACGTCACTCTAATAGTTTCAACATTGCTTCATCATTGTCACCTACTACGAGACGATCATCTAATTCTATATACATAATTAATTAAAGAAGTAGAAGTCCTTTTAAAAGAAGCTATTCAGGAAAAAATCGATCAGTTCCTATCTAGGATATTTTTTTGCAAGACCAACATATTTCCCCGAAGCAAGTACCTATGCAAGTACAAATTCCTTAACAACCAAGTCTTGGCAATGTTCTTTAATCACTCGTGGATCGTAACTAATGAATCAAAATACAATAAAATCACTTTCAAGCTATTAACATGATGATGCACGAATACATCATACAAACAAAAGCAATCGATTACTGTCCCTCCAGATATAGTTAATAATTACTAACTTGAGAGAACAATGCACGCAATGAACCAACACGGGATAGTATGGATTCTGCAAGGTGAATCAAGTGTGCTCAGAGAAAAATTTATTGTACTTTTGAAAAATAGTTTCATAACAAACGTTACGTTTTTATTTAAAATGGACACGATGAAGATTCTTGCTTACCGACATTAATTAATTATTAATACAGTGTCCAATACCTTATTATGATGTAAACCCACAACCACTTTAGAAAATTCAGAATATATCTTAGCCCCGTTTTATCCACGTTATTAAAAAAATGCATTATTTCAATACTCATTTTCAACCACACAATTTTCATAAAGTAATATTACGCGTAAATTTAAAATTTTTCCTTGTTTTTTAACCATATATTTTCCATCACATCACTATTTAAAATACGTTTTTTTTCTTAACAAAGTGCATCAAACGATGGCTAATTCATGTTTATATAATTTTCTTGAAATTAACTTCAAATTGTTGAATCATATATAAGATATGATAATATTCGTTTAGTAAATCAAACTGAAATACATTTAAGAAATACTGTAAAAAATCGAAAGGTACGAAGAAACCAAACGAAACTCAAAGCTACCAGCAGCCGCATTGTTGGACATTTTTGTTGGGTCATTCCTTTTTTTCGTTATTCTTTTTCCTAATTGATGTATTTTTACTAAGATTATAGATATGAATAAGTTATGGAATAGAAAGTACGAGGAAAAGACGATTTAACAAGATTTTTACTAAGTTTATTCAGAAAGCTACGTTAACTTCGTTTAAAAATTCTTCAAACGACGCAGCACTTCAAGAAAATCATTCAAACAGATTCAAAAGTAACTTCTAAATTTCAGAAGCAACTTTTGACTTTGGGCGGCGGTAACAAAGACTGATGGGTTTTTTAATTCTCTCTGTTGATTCACATTCCCATCAAATTTTAGTGAAATCGCAATGTGAAAACAAACCGAAAAAAATGCACAGTATTAAACAAAAGTTAAAACAGTATTTTTTTCTGTAAACACAATTAACTTATAGCTTCCCTGTATGACTTTTGGTAAGATTTTTGTGTATGATTAGCAATGTTAATATATAGACATGTTTGTACGTATTTATGAAAAGATCCAAAAAGAGGACTATTATTTACACATAATTTAAGTAGTACTACAGTGTAATTTACCTTTGTAAAAGTCGTGGTTAAGATCATGAAGATCACACTAAATTAACCTCTTTCAATGGTTTAATCATAACTCTCATCATTACCCCAGAATACTTTCTATAGTATAATCATTTCTAGTCTGAAGAACAAATCCATGATTCCACCATACCTTCACCTCTTGGTGCAACATTATCAGACCCCTTCTCGCCGTGAAAACTTGATGAAGAAGATGGATAAATGAGCTTTCCGCTGGTAGCATTACGTGATAAACTGTAGTTACTATTAACAGGTGTCATCTGAGGTAGATCCCCGTTGTTTGAAGGACTCTTGCTCCAGTTTGTTGCATTGTTATCATCCCTCAATGCCATTTGATCAGAAGAAACGAGGTTTGGAAGCCCAGAAATGCTTGTGTTAACATGGACATGACCTAGATTGAATTCACTCAAGCCCCCTATTTTAACATGTGAATGATCATCTGATGGAATTTCCAATGAAACTCGAGGTTTTGATGAGCCTAACATGGCTGAATTGGCAAGTGGGAAAATGTTGGAAAGATTCGAACTTTCGGTAGCCAGTTGATAGTTAATGGAAGGAGTTAAATTATAAGCACCGGCAGATGAAGAACCAGAAGTTACAATATTGTTGTTAGAACTAGAATTTAACAAGGAAGAAGAGGATGCAGAAGATAGAAATTGGGTTGGTGACTGAACTTTTTGTGCAAAAGGCCGCAGCAGATAGGGTGGTTGTATAGTGTCCAAGGGGCTAGATCTCATGCTAGAGGGTGTACCAAAAAGATCGAGTCTGCTTCTTGGAAAAGGCGAAGAAGTGAAGGGTGGCGCTGGGATACCTGTAAATTCCTGCACCATGGTTCTGAAATTGGTGGTGTCTGTGGTTAGCACAGTAGTCGGTGCACGCCTGGAGGCTCTTGTTCTTTTCTTCGGGTTACGCGCAGCCGTTTGATTCTGGCCTTGAATCTGATTTTGATTATCAGATATTGTGTTATCCGTAGCAACCGGTGGTGCACTTGTAGGGTTGTCTACACCGCTAGAGAACGGAACCATATGGGAGTGATTAGTGAAAGAGGCCATAAAATTAGGTGAAGCAAGTATGGGGTTGATGATACCAGTGGAAGTAGGCTCAGATCCTAGTGTAGTAGTACTTTTGGGCCATACCATGTTTGCATTGAAAAGGGAGCTCGGGTTTTGAAATCGTAGATAGTATGAAAGTGGGTCAAACACCGCTGGGTGGTTGGTGGTGTGTGGTTGTGATTGAGACTGCAGTGGCGGTAGTTGGGGATGGGGTTGTAATGGATTAGAAATGGAGCCAACATGAGTTGTTGGATGATTCATCAAAGCTGAAATCGAAGCGGCGCGTGAATCGTACTCTTCATCACCACCACTAGATGACTGCAAACTCCCGCTGTTACCAGAATCCATTTCGTCTTCTCTCTCCTCTCCTCTTTTACAGCAAGAAAGCAAGTTCTACAGAGAGAACAACAATAAGAAAAAGGAAGGAATAACGCAAGGGGCAGACAGATATATGAAGATAGATTTTGCACTACTGCAGTGAGATTTTGTTTGCTTATTGGTACAGAACCATTAAATAGAACCTACTACAAAAAGAGATCTAGAGAGAGATATTTTCAAGAAAGTAGCCATGATTTAAAGCACTGATATGCAAAGAAGACGGTGCATCTTTTTTCCCACCTCCTCGTTGATCAAAAGGGTTTTCTATGAATAAAACCACAATATCTGATGCAATTGATTGTGGCTGAACTGGGATCTCTCTGTTTTTGCAGGAGAACTTCTTGTTTTTGCCTTATATTGGTTGGGGTTGAGTTATGGTTACTTCAAGATTCAAGAGAGAGGGAGAGGGTAAGAGAGGTTTCTTTTCAGCCATTCAACCATTAAGAGAGAGAAACAGAGGCGGCTTCATCTCAAGTTTCCACTAAAAAGATCAGATGGGGTCTCCATGAGAGAGAAAAAAGACTGTCCGTCTAGAATAATTCGAGTTATAATGTTCAATCGCCCTACACGTACAGGGTTTGCTATACAGGTGCTGAACAGGGCATGACACTTGTTTAAAAGAAAAACAAAAGGGTGGGAATGAAAAGGACCTAAAAAGGTTTATGAATTCATTACATTTTTCTTTTATGTTTTTTTCTCAATTTTCAAAATCATTTGGTGCTATTATATTTTTAATACTATTTCAAAGGGTTCACAATCTAATTTTTTACGTTGTTAACAGCCCACGAATCGACCAATCATAACAAATATTACGACGCATTAAGTAGATAATTTCAAACTAATATTTTGAAAATTTCGATAACATGCTGACTTTAAAAAAATTTCAATGATCGTACGCTAATCGAATCAATAAATCGCTAAATCATCTCAAAACTCGTTTCGAGTACTACATTATACATATCAAATGATTGAAATGAATATCGAACATAATTAAATGTGCATCAAACGTTCACGTTAAAAATATGCGTAGAACTCATATTTTCTTTAATTTTTTTTTCAATTATTTTATTCATGTTTATTATTTTTACGTTACAAATTTCTCAATATTATTTACATCATTTTATTAAAAAAAATTATATGGGGTATGACATAAAAAATAAAATTCAAATGTAAAAATTCCTAATAAAATTATTATTACCATATATGGGGTATGAATTGTTGTACTTTCCACTCAATTATTGTTACAGACCAAAAATTCCAAAAAAAATGATCATTTTTAGGAACATTTTTTTTTACATTAATGTTACTTTTTCCTCGATTATTTTAAAAATAATCTAATAAATATTTTTAATGTTATTTAGGAAATTTCCTAATAAATTTTTAAATGACACTCTTTTAACATTAATGTCAAATTTTTTACATTAATGTAAAGTATAGTCTCTCGATCATTTAGGAAATTTTTAAAAAATTACTTTTTAAATGATTTAATTTTACATCCAATTTTTTTTTTTTTTTTAAAGTCATACCTTATGTAAATTTTTCTAATAAAATAATATAAATTATATTGAGAAATTTATCGTGCAAAAATAATAAACATTAATGAAATAATTGAAAAAAATTAAAGAAAAAATGAATTAGACGCCTCTTTTTATCACACTTGGTTGACGCATGTTTAACTATTTTCAATCTTTAATTAGACCGTTCGATATGTTTATGATATAGTTCTTGAAACAAGTTTTGAGATGACATGTGCGATTTATTGATTCGATTAGCATATGATTGTCGGAAACTTTTTAAAGTTAGTATGTTATCGAAATTCTCGAAATATTAGTTGAAATGACCTATTTTGATGTACTGTAATATTTGATACAATTGACCGTTTTGTACGTCGTAAATGATGTGAAAATTTTGGTTATGAGCACTTTGAAATGGTATTAAAAATGTAATATTTTAACTATTGACATCATATAATGATCCCGAAAATTGAGGCAAAAATATAAAAAAATTTAATGAATTTATAAATATTTTTCCAACCGGGTTATTCATTTTCATTTCCCTTCTTTTTTTCTATTCGTTTTTTCTTTCACCATTCACGCATCAACTTTCTAAATCCTGTAAAATCCTCTGCAAAGTGCGAATCATGACATGTACGTGTAGATTTATTCTATAACGTTCTTTCATAATAATAATAATAATAAGCTATTTTTATATCTGTTTAGAGTGTAAAAGGTTTGAAAGAAAAACAGACATGTAGGCTCCGTTTGATTGTAATAGTGAAATTTGGGTGGAAAGAAAATAAATTTTAGGGAATTGAATTGCCTAAAATTATTTTCTTGAGAATTGTCAATTAATTGTGTTTGATTGATATAATTTTTAACGTGAAAAATATTTAGATTTTAAATCTTTTGATGTTCGTTTAACTTTATTTTTTATGAAAATTATCCATAAAAGAGAATTTTTTTTGCAATTGGTGATAAAATTTGTTTCAATTGCCAAAAAATAAAATAAAAATAAAAAAATAAATTTAACTTGAAAACCATTTTCTCACCTAAAACCTTCAATTGGTGCACGTGTGGGGGTGGGTGGAATTAGTTTTCCATGACAAACAAAATCTATCAAACAATCAAAAAATGACTATCAAACATAGACAACCATTTCCATGGAAAATGGAAATTTCATGGAAAAAAAGGGCTATCAAACATAGCCACGAGAAAATAAGAAAAGAATAAAATCTTTAAATAAATAGCAAATCACTTTTTTCAAGGGGATAGAGAGGTGGACTAGAAGCCAAATTAGAGGTGATGGCTGTTGAATGTCATACATGACTTAAAGAAACAGAGAGGTAGCCACTGCCCACTGGCCACCAGTATTACTAGCTATCATCACCTTTCAACGCCATCCAACTTTTGGTCTGTGTGTGTATATAAAAAATTCTAAGAAATTAAGAATAAATCCAAAAAGAAATATCATGTACATAATATGAAATTGATAAATCTATATGTACATAATTATTGTATATAATAGATTATATAGCCTCATGTGAAAGAAATCCGATCGTGAATGTGAAGTGCGGAAAAGTCAAAAATTGTAGACTATCGATGGATGCGCGTCACATGTCAATTATGTAATATATTAATATGTAAATGATTATATACTTATAGCATGGTCCATATGAAATTACATAGGAACATGTATACTGTATGCTTGGCCCATATTTCATAGGAATTAAAATCACTTTTTACTAGGTTTTGATAAAGTTGATGAATGTATAATTGAAAGTTGTGAATTTTATAAAATATACAGTTAAAATTAATTATTGATTTTGACTTTAATTAAAATTTAAATTTTCATGGATTGTTGATTAACTTAGAATTAATATATTAGGGTAAATTGCACAAAGATTTCAAACCTTTCCTGTAAGTGCCGTGAAGTTTCAAATTTCATTTTTGCGGGAGAAGTACCAAACTTTAAATTTTATAGGCAATGAGCGGTCATTTGGACAAAAATCATCCAATTTACTGTTAGTTGACCAAAATTTAAATGATTTGACCTTCATTTATAAAAAATGAAAAGGAGAAAATGATATCTTTATGTTTAATAGGAAAAGCATCATCTTCTCCTCCCCCGTCCTCTTATCCCAACCAAATGCCATTCCACTTTCCCGAGAAACAATAATAACCTTGCTCATTTTTAGTCACATTAGGGGTGTTAAATGGATCGACTCACGTTGCTAGACTCCACCCATATAGTGAGCCAACTCGAACTCGCTTGTGGGGCCAATCGAGCGCGAACTGACTCACTTTATTAATTTGGGCTCGGATTGTCCCATCAACTTGTCCGTTAGTGAGGCAATTCAAGCCTTCCCGTGAGAGAGTTTTTATCAAAAAATTGCACTTTCATTCCACGAAGTATAATAAAGACGTAAATATGTAAGAAATGTAAACATAAAAAATTCTATTTTGTTGAAAGAGTTATAACATTGTAAAAACTTTCATCCTTTTATCGGACTTGGGACTGACTACAATACATAACAGAATTAAAATTGTGCGCGAATGAATATTTTGTAGACAATTTAAAATAAAAACACCTGAAATGTCAATGTGCAATAACGATTCTAAAACTTAGTGTACAAAAATATTCATGAAGGTTATAATTGCTAAGCATTTTCAGCAATTACACTAGTCGTCTTGTCTTGTATTTGTTAGTTTGCATCTTGATGGTTCGTTAAATACATCATAGCCTCTGATGCTATAATTGACATCTAAGACATAAGTAAATCTAGCGTCTGCAAAGAGAATATTGATATTGTTTTTCATTCATTCATCATCGTCTGAAAAGATTAAAATTATTTACTTTTCTCCATTAAAACAATAAGAATATGATATAAAATATATCTAGCTAACTTTATGAGGGTTTCATTTTGTTTGGTACATTACTACTATTAGAAGGAAAATGGAAAAATGATGAACTTCCTGCATAGTCGTGTAATTAAATAGGTCTACAAATCCATCATCAAGGAATGACAAAACAGTAGGAGGTGGTTGTGATGTAATGATTTTTATTGTATTTGGCAGCATATTATGAACATAAACTGCACATGCAACTTTCTATATCACAGCAACTTTCCATGAAAAATGTCACGTCCGAGAAAAACGAATTCCACTTTGATCGTTTTGATTGCAACGTGGAAATGAAAATCGAATTCCAAGATACAACCATTTTAAATTGCATTTTCTTTGTTTTCATGAAAAACGAATTCTTATGAGTTTGGTGGATTTTTATTTTCCTACTAACAAGAAATTGGAATTACTTTCCACCTCTACCTATCAAACAGATCTTAACTAATAATTTCGGCAACTTATAAACAAACAGCCCTAACAAGTTCTTATTTTCAAATTGGCAAATTAGATAATTATTTGATATTACACATGCATATTGAAATCTTGATTTTACTCACTTGTAAGAATTTCCTTTTTATAAAAAAAAAAAATGAAAATTCCAAAATAGGCACAGCTTTGACCAAGTCAATAAACCTGAAAACTTCAGAAATAAGAATATTTAGGGTTATTGAAAACACCTATAATGAAACTTTTGCAGACCTTGTGCACTGAATTTTAGGAAGAAAATCATTACATTTTCTCTTGTAATATTGGTTTTTTTTTTTTGTCCATATATTTTTCTGCTCATTTATCCAAGTTTTGTTCTTCCACTTCTTTATTATTCCAACACGCGTTCTCTTAATTTTCAAATTATTAAAGAAAAGGACAGAGAGATTTAGCTCTGGTTTGACCACCATTCAAATGATTTTTTTTTTTTTTTTTTAGAAAAATTGAGTTTCAGAATAGTAATTTTTTTTTAAAATGTGTAATTTAAAATTTAAAAAAAAATTAAATTTATGTATAGAATATTTTATTGTGTGAATTTGTGGTTAAAAATAAATTTGAAAAATAAGAATTTTATTTTTAAGGGTTGTCAAATAGGAGCTTAGCAAGCTTTTGTATGATTGATGAATAAGTTGAACAACACACTTAAGTCCTTGTTTGTTGGTCATTATTTTAAGAAAATGAAGTTTTTAACAGTATTTTTTGAAGATTGTGTTATTGAAAAGTACAGAAATTTTTTGAATTAATGTGCAAAATATTTTATGTAGTGTAAATTGAGTATGAAAATTAAAGAGTTTTGAAATAATAGTTGTCAACCAGATCTAGAGTTCTCTCCAACCATTAAAATTAATAGGTAACTTTTATCACAAATTGCATGTATATTATCTATACATTTCCCTCTTATAATAAGACCAATACATGTATACATACTGTATACAATATAAACTCTATGAGCGTGCCCAAAAGTTTGACATAGGGGTTGACACCACCCTCACATTTGCACGTGGGTCCCGACCTGAATAAAAAAATGCCGACCTCCCATGTGTGTGTGTTTGGTCATCGTTTATGTCATATATTATGTTTTTGTGGGAAGACCCACGCACCTATTAACTAGAAAGCACCAAGAGAACCCTAACGTTAAAGTCCTAACAATTTTGCTACATGTATTTGATCTACACACTGATTTATCGAATTTACATTTGACACAATCTTACACATTTAATTCAATTATTATAACACTTTCACGTCATCAATCTGTCAATCAAAATATACAAATAGCTTAATTTAAGTCATAATTCACTAGCTTAGTGGCTTAAATTTTTTGCATATAATAAGCATTTTTAAGGTCATTCTTTCACATCAACAGTATGAAATTTTTATATCGTCCACTGAGGATAGGAGATCAACGGCAAATACACATATAGCTAGCTATATATAGGGTGTATCTATAGACTATGACCAGAATTTGTATATATTGATACACGTTGCATTGAATGGCACGAGACAAGATTACCTAAAGATGGCTTAGCATGTATATGTTGCTTGCTCCTTTTGAAGTCCTCCAAAGATGTAAGTGTCTGTGGGCATTATCTCAGCAAACATGGAAGAGAGATATGCTTCCAAGTGGAACTCTGTACTGTAATCTTGATTGATTGGACTTCCATCATTTTCATTAAAGCTGTAACTCACTCAAGGAAGCAATATATATCTACATACTTGTACAGGCCATTGGATCAAATGATTGGATTCTCTTTAGATGTGCTCTCGGAAGTCATAATTTCAATAAAAATTAGGGATAATTGCAGGAGAGGCCCCAAGCCTTTCAAATAGTTACAGATTTTGATATTTGATATCGAACTATAAAAGTTAAACCCTCAAGTTGAAGTTTGCATCGAGTTTTTCTCCGTATTCTAAAAGGTGCGCCTAAACGCCGTCTAGCGGCGATGCGCGGCTTGGCTTTTTATTTGGCAGTCAACAGTGCCGTTGACCACTAATGCTCGTCTAGGCGCAATTAAGCTAGCTTAATATCTTTATTATTATTATTATTATTTTTTTTTTTTTTACAATTCTTTTAAATTAAAACCTAGAAGTTGATTTACATTAAAAACTTATCTTTTTGTTGGAACTTTTTGCAAAAATGTATAAAATTTATATAAATCTGTTTTAGATATTTGATATGTATTTTTCAACTATTAAATAGTTTTTTGATTGATTAAAATTAAGATAATATTAAAATAAGAAAACGCATTTTTACGTTTTTTTACTCATATGCCTCGTCTAAACTCGCCTATCTCATAGGTTGGCCTCCACGTATTGTCATGCATTACGCGTTTATAACACTGGTTTTTCTTCATAAGGTTTTCCATAAAAAATTATCATTGCTTTAGCCTTTATTTCAGCTTCTTTCTCTGAAAATTCAATTTTTTAAAACTTGTTTTTAATTACAATTTTTTTCAATAAAATAATTTTACACGTAAACTTAATTTATTTCCTACTTCTTAACCATACATTCTAAAAAATCACTATTATAAAACTTATTTTCCAAAAAATGGGTTTCAAATAGAAACTTATAATCTCCAAAATTTGTACTGTGTATGACTTATTAAATTTTAGTAAGATTCAAGAATAAAGGGGAGGGATTCTCGAAGAAATTTTGGGTTTATGGTAAGCTAACCCAATTCGATTAACACGAATTGCTGTGAAAATTGGATTTTTGACACGGGTTTTTTCTATATTAATTTGTGACGTATGCTTAATGGATATGAGATATGGAGATTTTCGTTTGATTAAAATTGAGAAGTAATAAAATCGGTGAAATTTTAAAAATAATATGTAGGCCAAGAATTGAACTCTAATATAAATTTTGTTCATTAAGATATTATGAGCTCCCAAATATTCGGGATCACAAGGCAATTGCCTCTCGAGTCTCTAGTCAAGTTCGGGGCTTGTGGCGTGCACAAGTTCCCTCAATTTTCTGTTGAACATTCATGCACATTAATTTGTACTCTAAAAATATAATTTGAGTTACGCCTGAAATGTCTTTCAAATTTGAGGACCCAACCAACCGACAACATGCCAGTATTACGACTTGAACCGGTCAAAATGTTAATTTTGTTTTCTTTTGATTTTTGGAAAAATTAATATAATTTAAAGTTAGTCATAATTAAAACATTGAATATTTTCCTTACGTATTTGTCAAAGACCTTAAATCAGCCTAAATACGGCAGAAATTTTTGAAAGTTCATTTTCACACTACTACGTATTGTGCATGTGGCCTCAAGTATGTTGTAAAAATAGTAGTGCAGGTTATAATGAATTTATTAAATACAGACTGACGACATACCGAATATACTTGAAATAAAAGCAAAAATGTAGAAGAAAGAGTAGTAGAAAATTGAAACGGTTGAGACATGAATTGAATTCTTTTTCTTAAGAAGATAATGTCTTGCACGGTTGCCAACAGAGTTTGATACTCGTCTCTAAAGATATTAAGATAACGTCTCGTCATAGTAGCTATTTAATTACAAGATCAACTAATTTACTGATACTTTTGAACTATCTGTTGGAAACAGAGTGAAACTGAAATTTGCAAAAAACTTTATGGACTATAATGCATGTATAATACAACAAGTCACTTTTTAATTGTTTCTAAATGGTTAGATCAAACAAGTCAATTTATCATAAGTTTGAATATCACAATCAATAATTAAAGCAGTAAATAACATAAAAAATGATCATGGAGAAACCTTAATTGGGTAAAAAGTGTTTTACATGTCAGTAATCCACTATAAATCGAAGCAAACTTACAGTACGGTCCAGACCTGTCTAACCCATAGAATTTCTGACCTCAATTCCTACAATCTCCCTTAATCTTACTGAATGCGCGCTCCTTAAGAAAATATAGACTCTTGATTTATACTTTAGCCCTCTTAGACTACGTGGTCCGACGCCAAATCCCGACTTCGGTACCTTACCTTATTCCTCCTGAATTTGTGTTTTTTCAACAGTTCTCGATCCACGGTATCGATTTATCTCTGGTGAATTAGGTGATTTGGTGTTTAATCTAAAAATCACGTGTGTTTTGATACGTGGGTTTATATAAAACAATATGTCTTGAACAACAAAATATGATTTGGATGAATTTATGAATCAAGTAATATGTGGTGGTTGAATTTTGAAATCAATGAATGTTTTGGATCTTCAAAAGAATGATCTCTATGGAATAAATATGATTCAATCCACTTTTGGACGTTTATAGAGTCGGATATATATAGTAAAAGTATTTGTGATGAAAATGGATTGAAAAATCAAGTGTTTGCAGCAAAATAGATTTCTGAACGTTGACTAGTGGCTCGAGCGCCAAGCCAATGACAAGCGAGCAGCAACTGAGCAGTTGTCACTATTTGTTTCTTAACTTTCTCTCTCGATATTCGATTGATGTGATTCAAAATGCATTGAAAATCTAATTTAAAGGAATGCAATTATTCCAGAGATAGCCTTGCCCAAATTTCGAAAAAAAAAATTTATGTGAAAAATGTATTGCAAATTGCGATTGAGAATTTGAAGCGTAACTTGTACGACTTTTTGACACTCTTTAGATTTCTAATTGCATTCTTTGGATCATATGTGATCTTTTGGACTCTTTCAAGACATCTATTACCAATTTCAAGTCTTTTGTTATAATTAGGACTCAATAACTCCTATTTTGATTTTGACTAAAATTTGATAAAGTCTTAATACAATCTAGGACATGATTTTAACTAAGGAATTGCCATTTACAAATTTTGAAATTGCCAACTGTTAGGTTTTATTGTAATTGGCAAGTCTGTGAAAAAAAGACTGAAATTAATATGATATAAAAGTTAACGAGTAAGTTGCAATTTGTATAAGTTGAGTTGTATAGGTTATAGGGTTCGAGTATGAAAAGAGGAGAAAAAAGACGCTTCAATTTCGCTAGCTCATCTCCATGTCTTCACTTGAATGGCAGCAACAGAAATTTCGACGCTCGCAACTCCTTGTCCTCACTTGAGCGACAACCTGTCACTCGCCTATCGCTGATCCCTCGCTCGAGCGATAGGGTCATCCAGAAAGTTTTAATTCACGTTTTTAAGGCTTTTTGTCCAGTCTATTGAACCCTAAACCTACAGTATAAATATCAGCACGCCTCTGAACGATTTTTTCTAAGGTTGAACATCGAGAGAACTCATATTTCTCCACATCTTCTTCATCAAATTCATCCAGAGCTTTCAACATTCGTAGTTTGATTTGTTCTTGGCGGTGACAATATTAAATTCACTTAAACCAAACACCAAAACCATTACTTCCAAAACATCTGTAAGAATTCTGAAAATTAAGGAAATGTGACTGGAGTTCCAGTTGTTGGAGAACATGGAGTTCCTCATTGATCCACAGAAGATAGATGAGTTCATAAAAATCGGAAGTTGGCGCAGGAGCACGCATTTCAGGAGGGCTTTGAAAATTACAGTTGGGAGTTAGTGCATGAGCACACAATCCAGAGGGAAGTGGAAATTACAGTCAAGAGTTCAGAAAGTACTAGTGATAGTCATGTCTGACGGACTGTAAGTTTAAATTCGTTTATAGTGAATTTTTGACTGGCAAAGTGCCCAGAGTTTTTACCTGATTTGGGTTTTTTTGTAGTCATTCTTTGCATTATTTACTGTTTTTATATAGCTGCAATAGTTTAACATAGAAAAATTGAATTGATTGTTAACCATATAGAGATAATTAAAAGTGACTTATTGCTATTTAATTATAAGTTTTTCATTCCGCATAATCACCTATTCACCCCCCCTCTAGGTGTAATTTGGATCGAACCTTGTAATTTCAATTGGTATCAGAACCACATTTCGATTCCTGACCCATAAATAAGAGAGAGAAACTCATCGTTAGTTTTAACTGATATTATTTTGACTGTTGCTTTTGGATGTACTTAAAAATGTTGATTTGACATTAACATTTAATGTATATGATATTTTCGTTTTAACTAGATTGAGTTTTGATATTTAATGATATCAATGTTTTCTTTTTTGTATGTTTGTTTACATTGATATTGTATCTTAATTTAGTTGATATGACTTATGAATAATTGTTTGAATTGTGTTTATCCAAATTACTGTTTCAAGTGCTTTTACCTCGACTATTTGAGTTGTCTATTTCAGGAAACAGGTTGGACAAAGGAAAATCACATTTCAGCCGAGACACTTGGTTTTGGGACAGCTGTATTTTTCCTACCTTGACTTTAGATTTTTAGTTTTGTCACAGAATGCCGAGGGGAAGGGAAGGGAAGGGGTGGGGGGTGGGGGTGGGGGGGATTGTTAGGTTTTATTGTAATTGGCAAGTTTGCAAATAAAAAGGACTGAAATTAATATGATATAAAAGTCAAGGAGTAAGCTGCAATTTGTATAAGTTGAGTTGTATATGTTCTAGGGTTCGAGTATGAAAAGAGGAGAAAAACGGCGTCGTAATTTCACAAGCTCATTGCCATGTCTTCGCTCAAGCGGCAGAAACAAAAACTTCGTCGCTTTCCTGTCGCCTTGTCCTCACTCGAGCAACAACTTGTCACTCGCCGTCATTGATTCCTTGCTCGAGCGATAGGGTCATCCAGAAAGTTTTAATTCAGGTTTTTAAGACTTTTTGTCCAATCCATTCAACCCTAAACCTATAGTATAAATACCAGCACACATATGAACGATTTTTTCTAAGGTTGAACATTAAGAGAACTCATATTGCTCCATATCTTCTTCATCAAATTCATCCATAGCTTTCAACCTTCGTAGTTTGATTTGTTCTTGGCGGTGAAAATATCAAACCCACTTAATCCAAATACCAAACTGCTTAATTACTTCTTAAACATCTGTGAAGGTGATTGAAGTTCCAGTTGTTATTGGAGAATGAGGTGTTCTTCGTTGATCCGGAGATAGACAAATTCATAAAGACAAGAGTTTGTGTAAGAGCACGCAATCCAGGAGGGCTGTAGAAATTGCAGTCGAGAGGTCAGAAAGTACTAGTGGTAGTCTTATTTGACTAAGTTTAAATTCGTTTACAGTGGATTTTTAACTGTAAAGTGCCCGAAATTTTTATCCAATTGGAGTTTCTCCGTGATCATTCTATGCATTATTTACTATTTTTTATATAACTGTGACAGTTCAACATAGAGAAATTGAATTGATTGATTAATCATCTAGAGATAATTAAAAGTGAGTTGTTGCTATTTAATTATTAGTTCGTTAATTCCGCATATTCGTCTATTCACCCCCTCTCTAGGTGTAATTTACATGAGATAGACGAATTCATAAAATTGTATTCGGGAGTTGGTGTAAGAGCACACAATTTAGGAGAGCTGTGAAAATTATAGTCAAGAGGTTAGAAAGTACTTGCGGTAGTCGTGTCTGACGGACTATAAGTTTAAATTCGTTTATAGTGAATTTTTGACGACAAGGTGTCCGAAATTTTTATCCAATTGGGGTTTCTCCGTGATAATTCTATGCGTTATTTATTGTTTTTATATAACTGTGGTAGTTCAACATAGGGAAATTAGATTGATTGATTAACCAGAGATAATTAAAAGTGACTTGTTGCTATTTAATTATTAGTTTTTTAATTCCGCATAATCACGTATTCACCCCCCTCTAGATGTAATTTGGGTTGAACCTTGTAATTTCATCAATAATTGTTTGGACTTAACACTCTCCCTTTAATTCATTTTCACTTGCTTCATCTTGTTAAATTGGGTTCTTATTTTCGTGAATATGATATGATCATGACAGTTAATATTCTCGTTTTCAACACTCAACACTTTGGTTTTGCGTAAAGAAATGGAATGATTTCTACTATATTCTTCCTCGTAATGATATTTTTTGTAATAACTTTGATTGTGTATGAAATAATATAGAACTTTCTTTTTAGAATTATACTTGTAACCTTGCTAGTGGATCTTGCTTATATCATCAAATACGCAAGGCCCAAAACTATAATAAAAATATATAAGCTGCCAAATGTCCAAATTCTAACACGTTTCAGCCATGCATGCAACCAGGTGTCCCTTCCAAAAATCTTGAGCTCCTCAAGTCAATTTAATTGTATCGTAAGAGAGAACTAAAAGAATTCAGACAGAGCTGGAGAAATGTCTTGGAACTGGATTAAGGATGTATACAAGAAAGTGGCTGATGTTTTTGGCAAAGTAGACCCAAAAAATAGACATTTTCCCACACTGAAAGGGCATGCTGCTGCTCAACAATATGCAGAACAAGTTGTTGAATCGCACCACACTCTTAAAGAAAACATCAGAGCACTGAAAAAAGAGTTCAAGATATACTGATGGAACCCTGATAATCCATACCAGAAGCCAGATCTTCAATCCTACTTTGTAGATCTTTCCACTTGTGGGCCCATGGTAACGCCTACATATTCACCTCATATTTCTATTTATTTATAATTTAAAACACTTTCATTAATCATGCTTGTAACTTTGGTCGTGGGTTTCAAGTGAATTTATTTATTCTTTTTCTGTTGTATAAATCTTTTCAAGTAAATTTATATATCCTTTTCTGTTGTATGAATCTTTTTTTTTATTCAGCTTTTATTCGTTCAATACGAATAAGTTTTAAAAACAATTAAGCCTGTTGAATAGGCTCAGTGACAAGGAGCCTGTTCTAGGGCCTGGAGCAGGACTGGATGGCATTGTATATTCAAATAAACTTTTAGTGACATTAATTAGGTTATTTTTAATTATTTAATTAAAGTTAATTAGCTTTTCTGATTCTAATTTTAAATTTATAAAAATAAATTATTGATGGCCGATCAAGCTGGCTGGCTACATTCCAGCCATCTCGGCTGAAGTCCCATCCTTGGAAGGGCTAAATGTGTTATTCTCTTGAATTTTCTATTCATTCAAAACATATCTTCTATTTCTGGGTTCTTCATTTTCGTACTCTCCTTTTCAAATAACTGTCTGTGTTGTAGATGTAGGGAAGTGCCAGTACTGAAACAGTAAACGGTCATTCACCTAATGACAACTTCTGCAAAATAAACGGTATCAAAGCCTTACAATCAACGGTTACGTGAAAAAAATCTTGAAGAGAAATTATCTACGACTATGATTTTCTCCATTGTTATTTTTAATTTTCTTTTGTAGGTTCTTGATGCATTGCAAAAGATAAAGGCAGAGGATGATTCAAGTTTGAGTTATAGGAGATCATGCAGAGAAGGAATATGTGGTTCATGTGCCAGGAACATTGTTAAGATTTGAGATTCCATCTTAAAATGTCAATCTTGTTAAGAGGAGTAGCCCAAAATCTTTATTAATTGGTCCGTATCGACATTATTTATCAATGTAAGATATATATCCCTTAACACGCCCCGCAAGATGGTGGCTCATTTGAGCACCAATCTTGAAATCCACGTGATCATTTTAGAGTCTTAAAGAGATTGAATCGTTCGTTGGAGCATAAGGGCTCTGATACCATGTTAATATTTGAGATTCCACCTTAAAAGGTCAATCTTATTAAGAGGAGTAGTCCAAGATTTTTATTTATTGGTCCGTGTCGACATCATTTATCGATGTGGGATATATATCCCTTAACAAACATCGATGGAACCAATACGGTAGCATGCCTTGAGCCAATTGATGTAGACACTAGCAAGGCTACTTTCATCACTCCCCTCCCCTATATGTATGTTATCAAAGATTTGGTTGTCGATCTCACCAATTTCTACCAGCAATACAAGTAAGATGAGCTCACTCAGATAATCACTTGGAACTTTATTTCCGATTAAGTAGGTCGTCTATGTCATACTCGTTACGCACTGTATAATGTCCTCAATCCGATCTTCAAACTTTAGACTCATGATTTAGTTTATTTAATATTTACTGATAATTGTGGTGGTGCAGGTCAATTGAGCCGCGCTTAAGACTAAAAAGCCCCCACATGAAGGCAGTGGCGGACCCAGCATTGAAGTTCAGCCCGGGCAGACGTCGACCGGTCAACGTCGACAACCAGCTATCGTAAGAACGAGATCGTTTATTAATATTTAATTAAATAATGTTAAAAATCGGTTGAAAAAATAGGGACTAGATGCACAATTAGACAAAGAATAACTAGGTATGGACTTTTGTTTTGGTTGAAAAAATCGCTCCATAATCTGCAAAATGCCCATATTTATTTTTCAATTAAAATTGATTAAAAAACAGTCTACACATTGTTTAATTGAATCCAACATCTTCTCCATTAATTTTTTTCACTTATCCCTAA
>CAIGRM010177297.1:0-10388 GCA_903798335.1 Fraxinus albicans
TGTGGGATCCAGTGAATAAGAAGATTATCAAGAGCAGAGATGGTGTCTTCTTTGAAGATGAAACCATTGAAGATTTGGATCGAACTAAGAAGCCAAATACAATCAATAAAGAACAAATCAGTTCAATTCCACATGTACCAGACCATGTGGTACATGATGATCACAGAGAAAATGTGCAAGAAGAACATGACAGTATAGGAGACAGACATGATGAAACTTCTACACAGGGTGATGTAGAATTAGATCAAAATCAAGAGAATGTTCCTCTTGAGGTATTAGCTGAAGAAGAGTTTAGAACATCTACTAAAGAATGTCAACCTTCTAAGAGGTATTCTAGTAATAAGTATGTGTTACTTTTTGATGGGGAAGAGCCAGAAAGTTACCAAGAGGTTTTGCTACACGATCAGAAAAATGAGTGGTTAAAAGCTATGCAAGAAGAGATGAAATCTTTGCATATGCACAACACCTATGACCTAGTAGAGTTGCCTAAGGGCAAGAAAGCACTGAAAAACAAATGGATGCTTAGACTAAAAGTTGAACCATATAGTTCGCAGCCAAGGTACAAGGCAAGGTTGGTTGTGAAAGGCTTTGGTCAGAAGACTTTATAAGTTTAGTAATTAAACTTTGACCACCTAAAAGTTCAGTGAGTAATCAAAGATATTTTTCAAAATTTAGTGAGCAATGAAAGAAGTTTTCCAAAATTTAGTGAACGATAAAAGACGTTTTCCAAAATTTAGTGAGCAATAAAAGACATTTTCTTATGTAACAATTTGGTAAAAAGGTGATTGGACGCTTTATGTACATTCCGTTATTCACGTCACCAATTTTGTTAGAGGTTTGAATATTATATTAGTGAATAGCATTCTTGATAAATTTAGTGATAAAAATTTAATATTTTAAATTTTAGTGAACAATCGTACATAAGTTTAGTGGCTATTGGACAATTAACTCTTATTTTCACTGTACGCGTTATTCCACAACAAAAATATAGCAATCATATAGTTGTCTCTCTCTCCCCCATTCCTTTCTCCGCAGATCTGATCCTCAAGAACACAGGTTCTCTCTCTCTCTCTCTCTCTCTCTCTCTCTCTCTCTCTCTCTCTATATATATATATATATATATAAAATATAATATAGTCATCTCTTTATATCTGTATACATGTGTATGTACACGTATATTTTCGATCTCTCTCTACATTTTTATTAACTGTTATCTACATGTTCTGTTGATTTTCACTGATTTTGATTCCAGATCTACTTTTTGATTCTGATTGTTATGTTCAAACAAAACTGATAGAGACATTACTCAGTGATTTCCTTTAAATTACTTCCGAGCAAAGTGATCTGTGTTTCTTGCAGTCTCTTTTCTTTTTATTTTAATCTTGGTTGCTACTTATGATCTAATTAATAATCGAAATTATAGGTCTTATTTTGTGTGGATTTTTTTATGTGATTAATTGATATTTTTTTTTATTTTTTGAAAATGCAAGCTTTAGTGTAAATTGTTCGGTGAAATTACTGGAGGAAAGAGTGGAGAAAAAGTGAAATAACTGATTGAATAAGCTTCACTTGTGATGTCTTTATCATTTTCTTACTATAATTCAATAATTGCGACTATTTTACTCTGAATTTCTTGTGTGATTAATTGATTTTGTATCATTTTTAAAAATGCAGACTTTTGTGTAAATCGTCTGGTGAAATTACTGGAGGAAAATGTAGTAGTAAAAGGCTAAGTAGAAAAGATTTTCCAGCTTTATAATTTATTAAAGTTAAATATCCAATTGAATAAAATTCATTTGTTATTTCTTTATCATATGCTTATTATAACTCAATAAGCATGAACATTTTTTTTTTTTGAGATTCTTTTCCTGTCCCTAACTACAATGAAAGTAGGGTTTTGTTTTTATTTATATATACTTCATGAATTTTAGACCAATATAACAATGTGATGACAAATATTGGGTTGAATTTAAGAATTTTAAGAGAGAATGGGTCGTGGAGTCAGCAGTGGCGGGGGACAGAGTTCCCTTGGGTACCTTTTTGGAAACGGTGAGGCGCCAGCCCCAACTCAGAAACCTGCGGCAGCCGAAGCTCCTGCTCAGAAACCAGCTCCGGCGGTGAGCAAGGGGCATTCAGAGAAGACTCCTGCTGATGTTAGTAAACAGATTCCAGCTGGCATTCAGGGAAACCAAAAGAATAACTATTACCGAGCTGATGGCCAGAACACTGGAAACTTTCTCACGGTATGATTACAATTTTAATCATATTATCATGGTTATGCATCTGTGCTCACATTTATGTATTTATTTTTGCTTGTACATGATAATGCTGACTCAAATGTTGAACAGTCTTAAGTACCATGCTATGAATTTTGGACTATGTAAAGTCTAATCATACACTATATTTACTCTTATCTCCAAATATTCCTACTGTAGAGGACTTTAGAGGGTCAAGTTCTGTGTGTTAGAGGCACTAGACCTTATAATCTTCAGTCTTCACCATTAAAGTGAACTAATGGAAAGCCTTTTTAGGATTTCTTAACATTATTTTCATTGGGATTAATCAAGATCACTATTCAAATGGATCTTTTCGTAAATGAAGATCAACCAAATAGTCCAAACTGATTACATGCAAATTCATAATTTGTATTCCCTGTTTCTACTTATTCATTCCAAGAAAGGATAACAAACGAAGATTGTTATGACATTTTGTTCGTGTCCTTACATTGCGTCATATTTCCAGTTTCTTAAACTTTGGCACCACGGGAGTTGATTCCTCTTGTTCCAACATCTACTTTTACATTTACACATATTTTCAACCAAATTGCACGTCTGTTTAACATACTGGATTTGTGGCAGACTGGCAGTGATGGAATATCAGGGTATGATGTAATATTAATCGAACTGAGTTGTGTACCATTTGGGATAAACATTGATGCTTTCCCCACCTTTTAGCAGCTCACACGATCAATCGATTTAGTACACATTATATCTCTTATCCAATCCGTCATAATCTGTGCCATGAGCTATTGGCTTTCAGTTCTTCATACATGATTATGTAATCTATTATGCTTACAATTTCCATTAGAATGATAGACGGGAACCTTTTTTTTGACAGGATCGACCTTCTACTAAAGTCCACGCTGCCCCTGGTGGTGGATCTTCCCTTGACTACCTGTTTGGTGGCGGAAGCAAGTAATGCTTTGTGTCTCCCAGTTAAAAGATGGAATTGCTATGTCCTGTTCGCCGAAGTCATGTTTCTGTTTGTGGCTGACAATAATTTGTGTCATTCTGAATTGTAACATAGTCACTTCTGGGAATTCAATTTACATACGTTGAGCTTCGTGAATGTAACCTTCAATGAAGTTCCTTTCTGTTCAGTCGTGCCCTCCATTGACACTTAGCATTGTGTGAATGCCATTACATGCTATGACAGGGTATTGATTTTACACCACGTTGGCTGATTGCCTCGACTTTGGCCCTTGAGCTCAGTCAAAGTTGGTTCGGGATGTCCTTTAGTAAAACACTGCTTTCAAGTGGAGGTGGCCGAATGCGATTCCCTTTGAGCCATTCAGTAGTTGAAATTGGATTTCAGCTTAGCACATAATGAAACTAATTTATCAGAATTCGAGATGTTAACCGTGCTACTTGCAGTTTTATTCCTTGTGAGAGGAATCAAGTGGACTCATGAGTTGGCATCGTTCACAACTGTGTGCCCCTCTACTCTTGTCATGTTTTCTTGTGAATATGTATTTTCCATCCACAATTTTTTTCTGTCGTGTGGATGGAAATGATTTGTCTTCCTTTTGGCATTTTTTCAGTCTTATTCTCACGTTGAAACCCAACATATGTAGGGTCCGTTTAATAGGCAAAGGTAAAAAGAAATTTCAATTACATGTTAATTGGAAAGTAAAAATCCATTAAATTCAAAAGAATTTGTTTTTTATGAAAACAAAGAAAATGTAGATTAAAGTAATTGTAACTTGAAATTTGATTTTTATTTTCACATTGTAATCAAACAATCAAAGTGGAATTCGTTGTCCTCTAATACGACATTTTCCATAGAATTCGTTGCAATCAAACAATGCCGTAATGTTTTGCATTTCTCTTTTCAATTTTCTCATGCAAAAACCCCAAATTTGTTGTGCTTATCATTTTCCTTGTTCTCCTCAAGCATTAAGCCTAAATCTGTGTTCTACCGCTCAAAATTTCCATAATTTTCCTTCTGTCGCACAACCTATCTTTTACTTGCACAAAGATCAGTGTTTGTTTTGTTTGAAAGGCTTCGCCAAAACTTTGGCGCGTCGTGCACAATGCTAGTTGACCGACAAGATCTTCGTCGACAAGATTGAGGTCGCTATGAACCTAATGGACTGTGTCTACGGTAAGATCTATACTTTGTGAGTTTTGAATGTTTTTACTGGGTTGCCATTTTTTTTCCTTCTTGTTGGGTTTTTTTATTTTTATTTTTTTGCATGATATGTTCTTCTTCTTTGTTCCTAGGTATGTTCGATATATGTGCTTTATTGCAAGTTTTGGGGTTTTTTTTTTTTTAGGTGTCGTGTTTTTTTTAAGGTTGATATGTTTTAATATTATTTTTTTTTAGTTGAATTCTTTTAAAAAATTTATGCTTGTATGTTTTGTAAACATGAAGTGGCTATTTATATATGGACAACTAACGGGGTATAGCTGTTGTTTTATAATTTTTTGGTCACGAAAATATTTTTTTTTATGTTTTTCTTTGATTTTTTTGAAAAAATAAATGTATGCATATGTGTTCTGTAAAGATAAATTATAAATTTGCTGTTTATATTCAAAACCTATAAATATAGCTTTTCAGATTGCCAAACACATCAAAATATTGTTTTGATACTTTCCTTTTGCTCTCTTGCATTTTTCCTATTAACTAAATATTGGCTTATTTAATTTTGAGTTAACATCAAAATCTCAGTTGAAGTGTGTGTCTTTCTACTGAGCTTCTATAGAATTCTGTCAAATGGATAGTTATAGGCAAACTGATGAGACGTTGCTGATTTTGTTTAATATTTTAGCCTTAATATATCATATTATGTAAGCTGATATATTTTTATTCCTTGGGACTAAAGCGTGGACAAAAGTTCCTGCTTTTGAATTACGTGAGCGATTTTTTATTTTTTGTGAGTGACTTCTAATTGGGGGAACTCTAATTGCAGATTGGAAGAGTTGAACGAAAAGGACGGCCTTGAAATTGAAGAAGCGCGAACCATCATACCAGAAATAGAACATTTATTTCAATCTGCTGAAGCTTTGTTCATCTGGCCCTGCAAAACGCACTTGGAACTTGTATTACGTGCACTTAATGTTTGCAACCAATAGACTCCTATGGGTTTGGATAATCTGATGAAAATTAAATCAATGCCAAAGATCAGATGAGAGTCCAATGACATTGCTCAAAGTTTATGGTAGTTACCTCTTTTGGTAGAAAGTTGATTTTAGTTGTAGAAATTTTTTTGAAGTCCTTTAAAATGCTTGGACTAAGGCGTTTGCAGATTGATAATATCGTATTACTGTAATTTTGGATCTGCAGTATCAAGTTGCCATGAACCCAATAAACACTGTGTTCATTCATATCTATGCTCTCTTTGTTCCACTATTTTTTCTGTGCGTATTTGTGCATTGTTTCTCTAGATCAATGATTGGTAATATATTTTTTTGTGTTGATGGAAAAAATTTGACGTTTTTGTTATGTGGAAAAGTAAAAATAAAAAAATGTTTGCTCTCAAGATTTTACAATCCCAAACCTTTGTTTTCTAATAGACGACAAAGGCTTAGGCATATTTTCGTAAAACAAAAAACATATGATATATATATTTATTTGGGTATAAATACTTTTTTCCTGGGAATGTTAACTACATCTCAAAATTTTTGATAAACAACCAAGAAATTCAAGTTCTGTAGCATGTTCTGACCAATTTTTTTTGGCTGGTTCTAGGTAGGAATCCTAACAAGCAGAAGAGTAGAAGGCAGAGAGCAGGATTCTAGAGGGAGAAAATAAACTGAATAGGCAAGAGAAAGGAAAAAAAGATGATAAATGTTAATAACATTAATGAATCAGTGTGTAATTATGTGAGAGCTAAAGTAGTGAACTTTGGACTATGCACTTTTCACGGTTAATACGTCAATAGAAGTTGCTAATGCACAAAATGTAGATATGTGAAGAATGATTTTCTTTGTTTCAATTGGAATACATGGTGAACAAGAAATTGTAGATGTTAAAGGTTACAACTTTGCTCAGAGTGTTGGAAGTGGGGCCGTTGATGTGGATGTGAATCAACTGCATAGCAAAGGTTTTAGTGGCACATTTGTTCCACTGAAAGGAAATTCACAGAAAAAAATGTGTACAAAATTATTTGTTGTGCGACATGAATTGCAACCAGGTTATGAAATGTGGCCGAGGAAATCTAGACATGTTGCAATGTTAAGAGGTAAGCATCTTTTATTGGAGGCATAATTATTTTTTTCTTGTTTTTTTATCTATTACAAAATATTTGACTTTATTTTTTGGGCTATGTCCAACTCAAGAGCATGGTGGACACCAATAAGTTGGCCCTGAACGTCTCGGTTCCACGGATAATGTTCCAAATCCGGATGATTTTGAACCTAAAAGACGTAAGTTCGTAGATTTTAGCCATTTTGTTACATATATTTATTAACTTGAATTCACTACAGGAGTTGTCTTCACCCCTTATTGCTGAAAGGCTATTTGTATTTCTTAATATTAATGACAACTCATTTTTTTGTAGCAATCGATTGTAGTTATGGTGTATCTTTGAGACCTGGATTTAGTACAATAGAATGGGGAGTCGATTGTCCATATGACTATGAACATGATCGACTTAGAACTGATGAAATTGTACAAAATAATGGGCATACTACAAAATTTAATTTGTAGAACATTCCGACTAAATCCCAAGTGCTTGCGCAGTCAACTATTTGTGAATATTGTGGTGCCAAAAAATTTCATAGAGAGAATAAGTGGTTTTGTTGTTCAGATGGCAAAGTTAAATTTCATATACATAGAATACCTAATGAATTATTTACTACAAGTTCACCAGAAGCATTGAATTTAAAAAAAAAAATTTGCAAGAACTTATAACAATCATTTTGCATTCCTATCGTTCTGTGTCAAGTATGACAGAGATTTGTGTAAGATGAACGAAGGCATCTAAACATTTAGGGTTTAAGGACAAGTTTACCATTACATAAATCAACTTTTACCATCTAATATTAACCCAACTTATTTAAATCTATACTTTTATGATATTGAAAATGAACTGCAAAATCAATTGAACATTTTAAATAAATTTTGTGAATCAACTTTACGAATTTTGATTGATATATGAAGGATTGATCTTTACTCTAGATTCTTTCGTTCTTTGAGCAATATTGACAGTTTACATACATGTTAAATAAAAATAAGCTGTGATCTTAGTTTAGACCAAAGAGTCTACAACCCACCAACATCATCACAAGTAGCCGTAGTTTGGGTTGATGAGGATCCATCTGCAAACAATAGAATTCATAATATATTGATATATGGTCATTCAGGTACTTCACATAGAGTACATTGTTATATTGATTGTTATGATCTCCTTTAATACCCATTGTTCTTTCCTTATGGTGAGTTTGGATGGCATGAGGGTATTGAAAGATTCATTAAAGAAACGATTCATCGTTCTTCTACAAAAGAGAACCTTCAAATATTAATAGCATAATTTATGCAAGTAAATCGATTGAAAAAGAGACTAAATGTTAATAATGTGAAAATTATTTTTTTGAATTTATTATATTTGATTTTTTCTATCTTATAGTTATGAAGAAGAGAAAGAAAAGTCACATGTGTCTTGTCATGAGTATTATGACTACAAATTACAAGTTCAAAACTCATGTAATTGTGTTTTGCTCCATGCTGGTAGGCTCTTACAACAATATGTTGTTGATATATATGTGAAAAATGAAACTAATAGATTAGATTATTTTCGTAATAACAAAAAACAAATATGGGCAAAACTTTATCAAGGAATTGTTGATAGTTTGAAATAAGTGAAAGTAGAGGTTATAAGATCGGTCGAAGAATTATTTTACCATCGTCATTTACTGGTGGACCTAGAGATAATAAAAAAAAGATATATGGATGCATTGGAATTGGTTCAAATATATTGTAAACCTAATGCGATTTTAACAATAACTTGTAATCCTAATTGGCCATAAATAAATCAAGAACTAAGGCACAATGATGAAAAGTAAAATAGACCTGATTTGCTTGCACGAGTATTAAGAGCTAAATTGGAGGAGCTAAAAAATGATTTATTTAGAAAACAAATTTGAGAACCCGTTGTTGCATACATCTTTGTAATAGAATTCCGAAAGTGAGGTCTTCAACATGCTTTTTTGTTTTTTAAATTTTTTTAAAATCTGGATCAAAAGTTACTTCAGTTGATTTGAAAAATTGTTTGTTGTGAAATTTCAAACAAAAATCATTATCCCTATTTACATCCTACTATTGTAAAACATATGTTACATGGTCATTGTGGAACATTAAATCCGAATAATGTTTATATGGAAAATAATAAAATATGCAAAAATAAGTATCCTAGAGAATATGCAATGGCAACTTCACTTGGTGACGATTCATGTCCACAATATAGACGTCGCAATGATGGTCAAAAAGTTAAAGTTAGTGGACATGTATTAGATAATAGATGGGTTATACCTTACAATCCTTATTTAACAGCTAAATATGATTGCCATATCAATATAGAAATATGTTCAACCGTTAAAGCTGTCAGATATTTATATACATATGTTTATAAAGAACATGATTGAATAACGTTTTCCATAAATGGCAATGAACAAAATGTTGATACTGATTAAATTTCAAGATATCAAACTGCTAGGTGGATTTCTCTACGTGAAGCGATGTGGAGAATTTATGGATTTTTGTTGTCTGAAATGTCTCCATCAGTTGTTTCACCACAATTGCAATCCTAAGACCATCAACTAATTACATATAGAGACTCTGATACTTTTCATGTAGTTATTAATAGAGATTATATGTGAAGGACAATGTTAACTAAATTCTTTCGTACTGATATTATAAATGAAAAAGCCAGAACACTTTTGTATAGAGATTTCCCTTCTTATTTTATGTGGGATAGAAACGAACAAATTTATCTAACCATAATTGGTAAAATAGTTATAGCTAATTCATCTAACGGTGAAAGGTATTACTTACGTATTTTGTTAAATCACATTAAGGGATCAACTTCTTTTGAACATCTAAGAGTCGTAAATGGTGTATTGGCATCCACATTTTGTGAAGCAGCTCTTTTGCATGGTTTACTAAGCGGAAATAATAATTGTGAGTTATGTTTAGCATAAGCGATTATTTGCTATTGTATTGACCTTTTATAGTCCTAACAATCCACTTTCACTATGGGATAAGTTTAAAAATTATATGTTAGAAGATTTCATACAACGGAGTATGCAATTTAGTGCTGCTAAAACAAAAGCATTACAGTGTATAAATTCTATATTAGAACCATTGAACAAAAATGTAAACGATTACCAATTGGTGTCGTTTAATATAAGCATGGGCGAAGATGAAACATTAGCTACCATGATTTCTTAAGAGATGAGAAATGGTGGTAATCAAAATGACAATTTTGATATGAACACTTTGAATAAAGAGCAAAGACATGCTTATAATACAATTTTACACCGAGTTTTAAGTGATTGAAGTGGCATATTTTTTGTCGATGGGCCTAGTGGGGCGGGTAAAACATATTTGTAAAAGGCTTTATTGGAAACAGTAAGGTCAAGAAATCTCATTTCTTTAACTACAACTTTTTCTGTAGTACTTCTTCCTTATTACCAGGTGGTAGGATTACACATTCGAGGTTTAAAATTCCTCTAGAAATAACTGATGTTACATGTTCAATCAGTAAACAGTCTGCATTAGCAGGCCTTTTCAGAATGGTTAAACTAATAATTTGGGATGAGGAACCAATGGTAAACCATTACACTGTGGAGGCTTCAAATAAAGTGTTTAGAGATGTAAATGAACGCGATGTACCATTTGGTGGAAAAAAAATTATATTAGGAGGAGATTTTCATTAGGTTTTACCAAGTTCAAAGAGAGAAAAAAAAAACATAACGAAAGCAAGTTTGGTTTTTCGTACTTGTGGCTTTCTTTTACTCATTTATCATTGGTTCAAAATATGAGAGCTCAATTGGATTTATTATTCTGTAAATATTTACTTCGTATCGAAAATGGTACAGAGAAATAACACTCATGTCAGATGATTAAACTTCCAGCGGATATAACAATACAATTTGAAGATGAATTTC
>CAIGRM010177306.1:0-18147 GCA_903798335.1 Fraxinus albicans
GATGAATATGTGGAAAATGTTTTCTTGGTCACTTTTTGCACATCAAACAAGGAAATCTTGGGCTCTATGGAAAATGCCCCTAATCAAACAGGGCTTAAGAAGAAAAGTTAAGGTCTACACAAAAAATTCTGGACTCTAGGTAATTTCAGCAAGCAAAAGTCAATACAGGGATGCCATTACAAGTGAATCGATAATGCAATTACAACTATTAGCACTGACATCAAGCACAATTAGAATTAAATATAAAAGGCACCAGTATAGTAAGTATTATTCACCCATTACAATTCGATAGACCTTTCCTCAGCAGAATACAATTATTTGTTTAATAGGCCGCCTCCTTTTGTCAAAATTCATATTTTCTAAGAATTTAAATGCTAGTTGTTAGCATCAGAGAAGATGATGAAGGATAAAAAGTGTTAAAGAACCTTTTCAGTCCCAAATATTCAAATGTGTCTTAATGGCATCAATATCCAAACAACTGGCTTAGATTTACTTTTCCACCGTTTCAGTTTTCTTACAAGTGTTTCTCATAGACACGCACAATCCAAGACTCCTACTTGCTCTTCCCAGACAAAATGACAGAAGTTATAGGACCTTGCATTTTAAGACCAGCTGTATGAAGCTTGATTGAAGATTGAAAGTTCTATCTTAGCATGGGACAAATGCCCCAGCTTAACAGGGAACATAGACTACTAAAGCAAACAAGACAGAATGGAGTGTACAACACAAATACATATAACTGTGAGCCTTTTACACCTGTGTACAAGGAAACCAACCACTCTATATCACATCATTCAGGATATAAAAATGGCAAATCGGCTGCAGACACCAAGGAAAAAAGTCATAGCTGAAACTCAAACACTCACCCGCATGCCCACTGGAAAACGTTTTCCACTGCATTGCGCTTCAGCAGTACATTTGAATACCAATCAACCCATTCACTATTTTTCTGGCAAAGAGGAATTGCAAGAGAAGCCTCAAAAAAGTATCAGACAGAATCTGGCACAAATAGTTCAGGTAATAAAATCTTGCTACATTGCAAGATTGTCGTTGAAATTATCCCATGCAGTTATGAGTTCACTCAAACATCAAATACAATCATATCAGCTTAAGATATCTTAAAAAATAAATATTGAGCACTACTTAGAGCCACACAAATTCCAGAATTAAAACTATAAGCTTGTATTGACCTAAAACAAAAAATGTTAAAATACAACTATCAGTCAGTGTTAGTAAAAATGGAACTATGTCAATGTCAAAGATTCCATAAATGGGTGATTTATAATAAACATTTATTTTCCTTACGGGATGATGAGGTAGTGAGGATGCTTCATACTAATTAACTTCCTACACAAACTGATAGATGTTAGCATTGACAGAAAAATAAAGATGTGGAAAACCTGAAAAAAAGTCTGTACGTCTCTGTTGTCATTCCCTACTTGGATAAGCTTGTTAGCCAAGCGTGTCGTGTGTCCAATATTCCCTATCCTGGGCGGTCTTCTACCCTCAGCAGGAACGGTTGGCTGCAAGACACATTTCAACAAAATTATTCTTGTATAATTCTCAACTATTGGTCAATGTTTAGAATACCACAATATAAGTTGAATGAGAACAAATAAATGATAATCCTGAAAGTATAAGAAAAGATGGGTGTAGAAAAAATTCAAAAATACAACTCAAGTTATTCAAGAGAGTTGACTATTACCTTATTTTTATCAACATCCAATGTGAAATTCTTCTCTGCTTCAAGAATCTTCCCAAGAAGATTACATTCTTCAAGAAGATGTTCAACAAAATGTGCGTTCTTGCTTTCTAAGGAAGATACTATAATGTTCTCGACGTGGTGGTGTAAGAAGTTATTGTATGGATACCTAAAATCAACACGAGGTGAAATTAGAGTATTCAAAAATTTTCTTTTCCACAGAAATTAGAAGCTGGAGTGAGGCAAGAAACTCACTCAAAAAATAATTCTATAATGCCTTTTAAAGAGCCAAGGCGAATCAATTCCTTTTCAGCAGCTTCGCTACTAACAGTCAACAAGACTGAGATGAACTCTATAATCTGAAAGACCCACCATTCACATTTAGATCTGAGTGTTCCAAAAAAATATTGGGGCATGGATGTGGGTGTAGCAGTGAAAAGAAAGACTGAATATGGAAAAAATCTCTTAAAACACACAAAGATGATTAGAGAGTTGATGTCTTCTTAACACTTCAGCAAGGAAGTAAGAACAAATTGTAACTGGCATAAATAAGCTGAATTACTAGGAACTTCTAATTTTCAGGGGGAAAATGTGATTGTACACGCAGTCAATATAAAATTACATCCACATCAAAAAAAGAAATTCTAATTCCTTGAGAAATATTAAAAAAAAAAAACCTTCAAGCGATGCTTTCCAAGAGGAGGCTGCAACTTTCCATACGTAGTTAGCAAGACCATATCTTCGGATGAAAGATCCAAAAGCTTGAGTATATTGCCTACAAAATAAAGGCAGGAGAAAGATTTCTTTATGCATCACTATCACCACCTCATTAAGCAATAAAAATACATCCAAATAATATCTAATTTATCCTCATAAATGTAGATGTAAAAAATTAGAAAACAAGACTGCTAGACCAAGAGCTTCATGTTTATGTTGGTTCTTTCTATTACATCAAAATAAAAATAGGTAATGAAAGAAACAAGCTAGCATCATTCTTGAAAAACTGGGACTTCTCTAGTCTGATCAGCTTTTTGAGAAAGCTTAATAAGGGGAATATATCAATGACATTGTAGAAATATAGAGAAGATTGAAGTCAGAACGTTTCTTCTATATTTCTTGAATTTTGCACGTACAAAGATCGAAGAAATAAAGGAAATAAAATTATCCTACAATCTCTACAAATCTGCAACAAATCAATCAACTATGGAAAGGGGAATCCTTATCGATTATTCTCAATCAATTCGGGGTTTCAACACTCCCTGTCAAGTTGGATCGTAAATGTTGATCATATCCAACTTGCAGATGAATCAACAAATTTCTGTTTAGGTAGTCCTCTGGTGAGGGCATCCGTAGTTTGTTCTTGTGTGGGGACATAGGTCATACAAACCGTTCATTCTTCAACTTTTTCCGTTATAAAGTGCCAGTCCATTTCTACATGTTTAGTTCGATCGTGTTAAACAGGATTAAGGGAAATATTGATTGCTGTTTTATTATTACAATAGAGTTTGATTGGAAACTTTATTGTGACATGCAATTCTTCTAGGAGATTTCTTAACCACAGTCCTTCATATATTCTTTGTACAACAACTCTAAACTCAGCCCCAGGACTACTTTAACTACGACATTTTGTTTCTTGCTTCTCAACGTTACTAAATTTTCCCATACAAAGGTACAATAACCCGTAGTTGCACACCTATGAAGACTTCAACCTCTTTGCTTTCACCCTTTTTGAGAGTAGTCGTTTTCCCAAGGAGCCCTTGAGGTATCTGCGTATCTTGTAGATAGCTTCTAGGTGACTTTTCTTTGGAGAATGTATGTGTTGGCTTACGTTAATGCGATGTCAGGTCTGTATGTTATAGGTAGATAAGTTTTCCAACTAGTCTTTAATATCTGTTAGTTACTACTAGATTTCCTACATCTTCAGTTTTCTTTCCCACATCCACAGGGGTATCGCTTGGTTTACATCCTAACATGCCGGTTTCGGTAAGAAGGTCGAGAACATATTTTCGTTGCGATATACCGACGCCTCTTTTTGATCTAGAAACTTCCATTCCCAAGAAATATTGCATTGATCCCAAATCCTTCACTTCAAATTCGGTGGCTGGGCTCTTCTTTAGTCTTTCCATCTCTACTATATTATCATCCATTGGGATAATATCGTCGACATATACGATTATAATCGTTTAAGTACCATCTTCGAATTGTTGGAGAAACATAGCGTGATCTGACTGTCCTTGGTGATATCCTCGACTTTTCAATACTTTTGCGAATCTATCAAACCATGCTCCTGGTGATTGTTTGAGTCCATATAAAGATCTTTTTAGTTTACATACTCGATTTTTTTCATTAACTTTGCAAAAGTCTGGCGGTAGTGTCACGAAAACTTCTTCCAACTCCCCATTCAAGAATGCATTTTTAAAGTCCAGTTGCTGGAGTGACCAATCCAAATTGGCTGACAACAATAGAAGCACTCGAATTGTATTCAACTTTGCCACTGATGCAAATGTTTCTGTGTAATCAATGCCGTAAATCTGTGTGTAAGCTTTTGCGACCAACCGAGCTTTATGCCTTTCTATTGTCCCATCAGCTTTGTATTTCAAGTTAAATATCAATTTGCAACCAATTGGTTCCTTTCCTTTCGTAAGTCCATCACTTTCCAAGTATCATTTTTTTGCGGTGCTCGCATTTCCTCCAATACTGCTTCTCTCCACTTCAGAATTTTCAAGGCTTCCTGAATATCTCTTGGAATTTCTATATTGTCAAGATGAGATATAAAAGTACGAAATCCTGTAGATAGAGCATTATTATAAGACATGAATTTTGAAATGTGAAGGAGAGTATATGACCGAGTTTGTATTCTAAAAGCAATATGTAGGTTAACATTGGAGAATTCTGGTGGTTGACGAGGATCGGGAGCTATCAATGGTTCTAACTCTGGGTGCTTCGGGTGTGAGATTCTCCTTGTACTTTGATTTTGGCTTCCTTGAATAAACTAGTATCTCCTTATCACTTTGCTTTCCTTTATCGTCACCTAAGTTCAAGTTTTCTCATGTTAATGGCATATTAGAACTAGGTGAAGTAATAGATTTGATGTTTATGGTAGGTTCAGGAGGAGAAAGATCACAATTAAAAAACCTATCTTCATGCAACTTCTCCATCTGAAGAGAGGCTTTTTGAAAGTAAGGAGTAGATTCAAAGAATGCGATGTCCATGCTTACAAAAATCTTATTTGTGGAAGGATCATAGCACTTATAGCCTTTTTGAGTAGGAGAGTATCAAATGAAAACACATTTTATGGCACTTGGATCAAGTTTGCTACTGTAAGGATAAACATGAACAAATGCAGTGCACCCAATTGGAGCTAAGAGAGGTAGGGAAGATCTTTTGAAATTTTTGAAAGGGTGTTTCGAAATTTAGAGTTCGACTAGGCATTCATTGATTAGATACGTAGATATGAGGATAGCATCCCCCCCATAATATTTTAGGAATGTTTGCAGTAAACATCAAGGCACGAGCCACCTCTAGAAGATGTCTATTTTTGCGTTCGGCCATCCCATTTTATTAGGGAGTGTTGACACACGAACTTTGATGAATTATTCCATGTGTTTGAAGGAAGTCCCCCATGAATTTATTGAAGTACTTTGTGCCATTATCAGTGCGGAGAATTTGGATTTTTTTTTGAAATTGTATTTGAATCATAGTGTGGAAATTGATAAACACAGGCTGAATGTTGGATTTTTCTTTTAGCACGTAAACCCAATAGATTTGAGTGTGATCGTCATTAAATGTAACGAACCATTTTGCATGAGTATGGTTCGGGGTTCGTGAGGGTCCCCATAAATCACCATGGATCATGGTGAATGAATTTGATGGTTTGTACGTGGATTTCAAGAATGATGCACGTTGATGTTTTGCAAGTTCACAAATTTCACATTAAAGATCAACAGAATTTTTAATTGGAAAAATAGAAGGAAATATACGTTTCAAGTATTGAAAATTTGGGTTACCCATTCTCAAATGCCATAACATAACTTCACTATTTTTAGGGACAAATGTAGAATTTCAAAGTGTAATTTGACGTTGTTTACTCACATCAGTTTCTTCAAAATAGTAGAGTCCTTCACACTCCTTCGCACTGGTCCTGAAAAACACAATGAGATGGAAGGAATTTAGCAGAACGATTTGAATTTTTTGTCAGCTGGCTTATTGATAATAAATTACTGGATAAATTTGGAACATGAAGGACCTATTCTAGAGTTATAGAATCAGAAATTTGAATACTCCCTTTTCCTGTAACTCAAGAAAGCGATTCATCTGCAATTTTAACCTTAAGATTACCAGGACATGGTGAGTATGAGGAAAACAAGTGATAAGAGTCCGTCATGTGATCGAGTGCTCCAGAGTCAATAATCCAGGGAGTTTGAGATTGAGCGGTGGATTTTACGGCTATGAAAAAATTACCTATGTGCGCTAGGGAACTTGACAAACCATTCGTGGAAGTTTGACCAGGTATTTGAAGACTAGAGACAATTTGGTAGAATTGCTCTATCTGTTCGGAATTAAACTGGTTGTTTTGTACTTCAGGTTTTTCTGTTTGATGATCGATCAACGCTTGGTATCCACGGCTTTTATTGTTTTATCTTGGTTTCCAATTAGTCAGTTTCCCATGTAAACATCAGCATGTGTCCTCTTTATGTCCTGACTTCCAATAATGTTTACACCAGGGTCGTCCCCGTTGTCGTTTTGGGCTTGACCGATTTGTTGCCCCTTTCGAGTAAAGACTCATAACTTCAGGTCCAACACTAGAATTTTTTAAGACCTCATATGAATTTTGGGCCCCATTTTTTTATAAGCCCAATTCCATTATTCACCGGTGCAAGACCTTTTCATAATGGGGTTGAAACTTGAGCTCGTGACCCAAGCACTCCACCGAACTCTTCCAACATGATTTTCGTCTCACCAGACTTCTGCGAAGACCTCCCTTGTGGACGGTAATGGTCGATGGCCAAGAATTTGACCCCTTATGTCATCGAGGTCGCGATGTAGTCCGGCCAAGAACTCGTATCCTCTCTCGTTTTCTAATTTTTTTCTTGTAACGAGCGCTATCTCCTGGGCATTCCCATTCTTCTTCAGAACTCAAGTTGAGTTCTTGCCACAAAGCCATCATCTCCAAGTAGTAATCAGTCACATCTCGTTCACCCTATTTAGTTTGACATAACCTAGTCTTGATTTCAAAAATTTAGGATAAATTCTCGAAATCTAAGTATGTTTCCTCGACTGCGTCCCATACATCCTTCGCAGTTTGTAGAAACAAGTTTTCCCGATGGCAGGTTTCATGGAGTTTACGAGCCACGCAATAACCATGGAATTCTCTTACCTCCATTTTTTCAGATGTGCAGCATTGGTTGCGGTAGGATTTTTTGTTTCTCCAGCGAGGTAACCCAATTTCCCTTTTCGATCAATTATTAACTCGATCGATTGAACCCATTCTCGAAAGTTCTTCCTATTCAATTTTTCAACTGTCAATTGGAATGATGAATTTTTCCCGGAACCCATGGCAGTAGCTGCTTCAAATTCGCCATTGAGAGAGTCAAAGTTTGTCGATCCTCTTCTACCGGCGGTGGTTTCTATCATTATTTTATTGGGTTAAGAGATGATCTTAGGCTCTGATACCATGTTAAGACCTAGAGTTCCATCTTAAAAAGTCAACATCGTTAAGAGAAGTAGCCAAAACCCATATAAATTAGTCTATGTTTTCATCTTTATATGTGAGATTTTATTCCTTAACATGTCCCTACAAGATGGGATCGTTTGAGCAAACTAATCTTAAAATTCATGTGCTTAATTTTTTGATTTTTAATCGGATCGAATTGCTCGTTAGAGCTTAATGGGCTCTGATACCACGTAGAAATATAGAGAAATTGAAGTCACAACGTTTCTTCTATATTTCTTGAATTTTGTATAGTGCAAAAGTCCCTATTTATAGTACAAAGATGGAAAAAAAGGATATCAAATTATCCTACAATCTCTACAAATCTGCAACAAATCAATCAATATATTCTAACTATGGAACGGGGAATCCTTATCAATTATCCTCAATCAATTCGGGATTCCAACAGAAATAAGTGCAATGTCCTCCTTTCTTTTTCCAACACGAGATTTGCCTAATTACTTGGTGAGGAGTGCATGAAGAAGCATTTTTCACAAATTTCAGGCTGAAATCCGATCTTTTTAAGTAGCAGGATATTTCGTATACAATTTCTTATATGTTCTATAATTTAGGAATCGTAACACATCTTCCTGAGCAACAATACCTAGGCTCGCCAACATGCCTTCAACTGTCTCAGGTTTTACATTGATTCCAGATCCATAAGTCATTTGGCAGTTGTATAAATGATATGTTCCTGGCATTAGCCTCTTGGGGTCTAACAAGGATATGCAGACAGACAGCAAGTTAACCAAAACGGATTTTGGTCGTGATTCCTCCAAAGCATGACAGAATAATCTTCCTATAAAACTGTTACGCAAGCCAGTTCAAAATATGAGGAGGGTAAGAAAAGGGGGAATAAGAAGAAAGAAGAGAAAATGGCTAATCTTACCTTGGACTGGAGATTTTTGAAGCTAATGCCGGGGGAGCATATCGAGCTATTGCGCAAAGTGTTTCAGCAGCATTAGCATGCACTCCAGGGCAGTCCTGCAAATTTGTAGTTATGCCTATTTCTTTACGATAAATTAACAGTGACAAGAAATAGAAGTGTGTATGTTCAGCTAAAGTCACCTTTGATAGGCAGGAAATTCATTATCTATAATGTGTACTTTAAGCCTTAAAAAGAACTTAAATTTTATCATGAAATGAATAATCTCAGGCACTGACTTCCTAATGTGACACCGTGATCAAGGAATCTGCAAACTAGTGTTTGAGCTCGTTCAGTAAAGTAGCAAGAACTTAAGAAAGATGCAAATTCAATATGCACAAAGGAAGCACACACAGTCTGATGCATGGATCTTTTGTTACTATAGATAACCCTCCAATTCGTTGTAAACAGACTTGAATTCCATGTGTTCCAAAATGAACCCAGGCAGGCTCTTAAACATTCACGCATGAAAGCCAAAGGCACTAAAGAGAAGTAGGAATATAAATATTCATTATTATGCAAGACCACCAAGTCCCTAAGCAACTTACTGATGAACTGAACTTTTCCACAATCATCTCCAGAACATTCATATCATCCAACCATGGAATTGAGTCCATGTAGTTAGTATATATGTGCTCATCAGCACCAATTAGTCGAATTAGAACCTGCTCAAAAGGAAAAACACAAAGATTTCAGATAGGTGATATCATCGAGAAGAAAAAATTGAACAGCTAACCTCCATGATAGATGTAATTCTGATGAGGTCAATAAGCTTCCTGATAATATCGTGATGATCCTGGATGAGCATTAAATGAGTACATCATATCAAGAAGATTTAGGTTTCAAATATTCAGCAGTAAGCAGTGCCTCCAAATATCCAACCATCCATATGGAGAACCAGTATATGAAAATATAATTGCATGTATTATCATACAAGTCCAAAAAACAGTGAGTGCGGTCCAAGCTACAGTACAATTAGTTTCCTAATGCCTACTGAAGCCATATTCTTTAATAATAGGTTGAATTACCTGAAACGACTATTGCTTCCTCTGTCAAGTCATGGCTACACATGACAAAGTTAAAAAGAATTCCTATTTTATATTTGTGCTAACATATAGTTTTTAATCCCCCCCCCCCACACACACACACACAAAAATGTCATTCAAATTCCAGGTTCCATCACTCAACTTCATAACATCCCCTTGCATGAAGTTATGCACAAAGAACAACCAAAAGCTCATTTAACTGGGCATATAGAGTCCATAAGACCACCAGAACCTAGACTTCTGGACAGAAGCAGATAAGAACTGAGGATATTTACAAAAAAATGACTTACTCGTACATAATTCATTAAAGGAATCGTCTTCCGCAGCAAGAGGCAGACAACCACCTAAAATTATGAAAATCTGGATATTAAACACCACCATAGAAAACAAACAATAATACCTGAAATTGAAGAAAGCATAGATAACTTTAAATAAATTTTAGTAAAGCAAACATATAATAATTTTTAGTAAAGCAAACACTGTCTATCTTTGAAAAAATTGATGGACGTCACCCTCAACTGAGCAACCAAATGCCGAAGGACAAAACCATATTGTCCAGTCCCCTCCCTCATTTTCTTTTTAAACGAAAAACAGTCCCCTGAGATTCAGATAGTATGAACAAAAATTTTGGGAATGTATATCGAAGGATGCTGAAGGTGCATGTACACCGAATTTTGGCCATTACACTGGTAATGGGTAACAAAATCCAAAGTTCCCAGGTGCTTACAACAGAAGGGTTTTGTAAGCTCGGCTTTGAAGAAATATGATTGTAGGAATGATGGTGCAGGTTGACCACAAAAACTTTTCTGACAGACGAGTTAAGAAGCATGGGCTAACCAATGGGGACCATTATTATTTACGTTCAGCTCGAGGAAAGCACTGACTTCTAGAAGTTGAGGATTACACATAAAAAATCAAAAGTATAGATGAAGAGAAAATACATGGTAAGATGGACAGTGGGGATTAAGTCATACAAATTTTTTGGACTCGTCATTCAAAGCGGCTTCCAATCACAATAACATTGGACATGATCGCGGGCTATGCATGATCTCAGGTGAGAAGTTTATTTCATTGAAAGGACAGTAAGGTCTTAATAACTATCACGTTAAGCTTTTTCCTGTTTACTTCTTTTTCTAAATTTATCCATGCTATGCATGATCATAGGTGACAGAATGTAACTAATTCCCAAATTTTACGCTCTTTTTAAATCATTCTAATCATACCTTGCTGAAGTAACCTGCCAATGATGTACTATGAGGGCGCTTAGGATCCAAGAAAGAGAAGAGCAGGTTCATAAGCTGTCAACCCAAAGTAAAGAGCCACCTTGTCAAAGTCAAGATAAAAAATAACTTTGTGGAAAGTTCTAAAAAATTCCTACCTCCTCGTCCTCTACCAAAGCTTTGAGTATTATATCAACTTCACAGGTGAAAATTTCACAAGCAACAAAAGGAAACCTGTAAGCACAAGCAATAAAAAAAAAAAGAAAAATAGTTATCAGAAGCCTTCCATTTTGAAATCAATATAATCATGGTCCAATAAGGATCTTGTACAGAGTAGAGTAGCTAGGCAACACACTCGTGTGTATATATAGAGGGTGTTTGACACCCATTTTTTTGAGAATAGAATTTTTGGAACAATGATTGATGGAAGAATGTGTGGTTAAAAAGTAAAGAGAATTTTTGAGTTTGTATATAATATTATTTTATTGATAGAATGTGAGGTTGAAATGAAAAAATAGAAATAAAACGAGAAAGAGAATGAGAAAAAAATGAATGTCAAACAAGGACGTAGTGTTATGATAATGACATTGTGAGGATTTGACATGAATGAAATCTCTGATGTTCCTTTTGTTTTCTTCTCCTTTTCTATTTCTGTCCTTCATCCGTTCGATATATACTTAACTAAGATACGAGCACTACTCGAAAGACCTGTATAAAATTAATATTTTGACAATCAAATTGATGAAAGCTATCTAGCAGTTACCAAAAATGCAACAAAACGAAAAATTGGTAATGGCATGTCAAAAAAATAGCTTGTAGGTGAAATTGCAATAAGATCAAAAGGCTGGGACATGTGGTACAATTTCTAAGTACGTGGATCACTTTATTCTTTCATTCATTCGTCACCGATGACTGTAAAACCTCCCCCATGGAAAATTATTTATATACATTTGCAAGTGCATGGAAAAATTATAATTAAGCCCGATCATCAATATTCGGATTCTCTCAAGATTAGCAATGGCCACTCCGTAAGTTCTTCATCGCTCATCTGAACGTGCTTGAAATTTTCTGGGATAATTATTTTGTACTGATTTTAAACTCATCGTGTTAATTTTATTTTTTGCGACTAGATTTTTTAAATTAAATAGTGTAAAACTTCAAACGCGGTGTTAGATTTTGGACGGAGGGAATACATGAGCATTGATCTGTTTTTCTGTATTTTCAGAATTTGTGAATTTAAAACGTATAATGATGATTATTAATAGCGATGCTTTGAATTTACAGAAGCGTGCAAGAGGTTCTTCCTCCATCGTTGGATTCTACATCTGAGCCACCGCCTCTGTTTGATGGAACCACCAGGTACTCCTATTTATAAAATTTTATCTTTGATAAAAATAATCCCATGAAAGGTTAAGAGGGTATGCTCAAGAGACAAGACTAAATTCAACTAAATAAATTCATTTCCTTCCTCTTTAATAACTTGAGCTTTGACACTTAAATTTAGTTGTTAGAATTCCATTCTTTAACAATTTAGATTGGATTTTTTTTTTGGAAGGTTGTACATCAATTACCAGTGCCCATTTGCCCAGCGGCCGTGGATCGTCAGGAATTATAAGGTCTGCGGTTAACTTATCTTTCACTGTGCTTATTTAATTTTTTTTTACTACAAGTGTTGTGACCTTGATTTTACTTGTGATTAATCCTAATATTAATTCCCTAAAATGTTTATCCATAGCGTTCCTATTGGCATGGGCCGCGGAGTGTGATGCTTATAAGAGCATCTTCAATGCAACAATGTATATTCTTGTACATTTAGTAATAAAAATGGGATGGAGAAAAGAACATCTCCCATGGGGCTGTGGATTGAACTAATTGTGGGCCTATGTACAAGAGAGAGGATGTAAAGAAAGATTGATGATAAATTATGCTTGTGTTTGACGCCCATTTTGGGGAAAAAATGAATTCTGGAACAGTGATTGATGGAAAGAACGTGTGGTTGACAAGTAACAAAAAATTTTAGATTTGTGTGTAATATTATTTTATTTGGAGAATGTGTGGTTGAAATAAAGAAAGAAAAAAAAATGAGAATGAGAATGAGCGTCAAATAGACTCTATAACATTTTAAATCGACACATCCTCCAAAGATAAATTATGAAAAATTAAGTGGAGGATGTTATTGCTCATCCTCAACCTTTTTCTATGCCATGTAAGCATTTTGGGGGTGATGTGGCATTCTTTTTAGTGCACCCCTGTCCCATTAGAGATGCTCTACATTTAAGCAGTATAAACTCGAGCTCTAGTGGAAGAATCAGGAATGTTAGATTGTCTCTTCTCATGAGCCTTTGTAACTTGTAAAATATTAAAGAATTAGAACTTATAATGTGTTTGCCATCTGTTGGTTTTAAGATTGCTTTACACGTGCAAAAATTACGGTATGTATCAGAATAAATGTGACACAATCAGTATGATATGCTAAGCGAAATTCAAAATGCAAATGTTTTCCAGCTTCGATTTTTTGCCAAACAAAGTTGCAAAACATCGTTACTCTGCCGGAAAATGCAATGTATTTTGACTGAATTGTTTTTTGTTTTAACATTCTGGTGCATAGGGTTTACATGACAAGATCAAACTGGTCCCCATTGACCTCCAAAACAGACCCGCATGGTACAAGGAGAAAGTATATCCTCAAAATAAGGTAATCATTCTTCACTTAGTATTTCATTTGATTTCTTGTAAGAATAAGTGCTCTACGTATGGAATAAAAAATTACAAATGTGAGTAGTTCTCGTAATATATTCCACCAAAGTCTTCGGATGTTGGACTTACTGCCCCAAGCCATGGTTGATGCGAATCGATGAACGACAGTAATAGTTTACTTTTCTTGCGAAGTTGCTTGATATTTGTACTGTTGGTGTTGATTGAAAGGATTCATACTACTTTCCAAGAGCTAACATCAGCATATTTACACGGTAGAGACAACATTATACCCTGCTAATGTATCTTATATACTGTTATATAGGTGCCATCGCTGGAGCACAACGGAAAAGTCATTGGAGAGAGCCTGGATGTGATTAAATATGTGGATAGTAACTTTGAAGGACCAGCTCTCTGGCCTGACGTAAGATGCCAATTTGATGTGCTCTAGATAAACTTTTCTACCTCTCCCCCTCCCTTCTCCGTGCATCTCTGAAACTAATGGAAACAATGCATAATGTGAAATTTCTGTAGGATCCTGACAAACAAAAGTTTGCTGAAGAACTGCTAGCCTACGTTGACACGTTCGTAAAAAATGTGTTTGGGTCATTCAAAGGAGACACAATAAAAGAAGCTGGTGAACTTATAGACTTTTGCAAGTTCATTTCATGCACAGTTCATGGAGATATCCTTGAATTATATAAAATCTGGTTGTTACTGTGCCAGGTGCTGAATTTGACTATCTGGAAACAGCTCTCAAGAAATTCGATGATGGGCCATTCTTCCTAGGCCAGTTCAGTCTGGTAAGTGAGTCTTCTTTGCCGAGGTGCATCTCTCCTTTCACCTCAGCTCGGGGGAAAAAAGTAGTATATGCACTCTTAAGAATTAAAGCTCTATCTGGGTTGGACGTGATTGAAATTTAGGCCTTGCTTTAACGAATATACCCAATTTTAATGAGCATGTATTTATATTTCTTATCCAATTGGTTTATGTTGAGTCTTTGTATTCAGGTGGATGCTGCTTATGCTCCATTTGTTGAAAGGTTTCAAATCTTTTTACATGAAGTGTGGAAGTATGATATTACATCAGGCAAGCCCAAACTAGCAGCATGGGTCAAGGTACTTTTTGTCATAATCTTATTGATAATGGGAATAAATTGACTGAGAATCAATTTCATTATTTCTTGAGCATTTGATTATGCACTGCAATCTGCTGCTGTGCTTGCTGGAATTGGTTTAGCTTGTTATTTTGGGGATTGGAGTTGATATGAGTTTGTGTTGATGTGAACATCTGGATGGACCTTGGCACCTGTAATACTAGGTGTTTTCCTTTGATGCCTACGTTATGACCAAACAAAGTGGAATATAAACTGGACTCAAACGAAATTCAACCTGAGATTAAAGAAAAATGAAAAGTAATATAACATTTATAGTAGTTTAACGAGCTTCCCTCCTCCAGGTCCTAATATTGGCGAGATATCAAATGGATGGCAAATGTTACACAATTGTTGACTTCTTCAGATTAATTAATGAGAAACACATGTAACAGTGAATGAAGCCACTATTAAGACTTAAGTTTCATGATCTTGTCATTGATGAATGTGATGATGTTTACTTTTTACCATCCCTTACTGTACTTCATCGTAAAGTTTTAACATTTTACTCTGTTCGGGTCTCAACCAGGTGGTGAGTTTATATTTATGCACGTAGAAAATGAACATAATGGTGCCTTGTTTTCGCTTATTCATCTTTATAATGCTCCTATGTTGAGTACTGGATCTTGAGACTCAATTTTCCTCATGCAGGAGCTGAATAACCTTGATGCTTACAAGCCAACGAAGTGTGATCCTAAGCATCTTGTTCAGTTATATAAGAGCCACTTTTTGGTAGTTTCTCTTGCCCATTGGCTGTGTTTGCTTAGAGAGTGGAAACTAACGTGCTCTAATTCCACATGCTGTTTTTTTTTCCCAGGCCCAAACCTAAGTTGTGATGTTGATAAAGGTGCTGCAAACAGCCGTTTTCAAGTCGCTCTATAGCTATGTTCGATATATTGTTGGTTGTAGTAAAGACTATACTGCATTTACTATACTTGGCTTGTAATGAATAATGTGTACTTTGTTGAAAAGTACAGTAATATTATCTTTAAATAAAATTATTAGTTCGACAATATATAAATTTTCTTACTATTAAGGTTTATTGTCAAACAAAATTAATATTATCGATGGAAGTAATTTTGACACATCAAAAACACTAACGACCTGAGAAAGAGTTATCACTTGAAATTTTTTGTGGGATATTCACTATAAGCTCCTGTATATTCATGGGCATGAGTTCACCGGCACATGGCTAACATAACCGGGATTTGTAGGATTCCGAGACTATGCACAAGAGTTAATAGTATGCAATCTATACGAGGATAAAGTTGAGTTAATAGTTCTCTGAATTCAAGAGAAATTCGCGGAATTCTTCTAAAGAATTTTGCAAATCTAATTACATACAAATAAATATCCAATCCTATCATTACACTGTCACGTTTTATGGTTTAGTTCACAATCTTGAATTGACAATACATTATAACTTTACAAAACCAAGCATCATGGAATCAACCTTGCTACATTGCCAGATAATTTTGCCACCTTCCTTGACATAATGCATTGGCCAGCTTAACAAACAGTCAACAGTGTCATCCAATCACTTGTTGTCACATATCATTCTGTCATCCAAGATGTTAAAAATGTCTGGCAAAGTAGATTAATTCTCATGGAATAGCCCAAGATATGCTAGAATATTGATAAACCCCCACACAAGTCACATCATAAAATAGCCTATACATTCTAATTCAAACCACTTCACGATGTACCGTGAAGTACCACCTTCTGACAAAACTGACGAGAATAAAGAACCTATTTCCACAGCATATAATCAGTACGTGTACCTATTTCCAATGCTTACACCTCATAGTGATCTTTTGGTATGTTCTCTCTCAAATCTGGTACCACCACTTTGTCTCTCGTCGCCATCTCGTTTTGTTCGAGGTGGAGTAGGAGGTGCCCAGCGGGAATCCTGGATTGGCTGTGTTGTAGGATCATATTTCTGTGAAGCGAGATAAGTCAAAGCTGTGACAACATCTGCGATCGCCGGTCGCATGTTAGGTTGGTCCTTAACACACATAGCTGCAATAGAAAGAGCTTGGAACAGGCCCCTCGTTGGATACTGCCCTTGGAGCATTGGATCAGCAATCTGTGAGAATTTCCGCTTATCCTTGAACAAAGGCCTTGCCTGGTACAACACCAACCAAATTATGTTTTCGGAAAACCAAAAGAATCTTAATTAAACAGAGGTCTGCTCATTTTCGTTTTCTTCAAGGGTGTAGCATGAGATTGGGAGGTGGCAGAGGGTGGGGGGTGTTTATGGAGGAAGAAAATGAAATTCTTATCTTTTATTTTTTTTCATTTTTTTGTGTGGGCAAATATGTCACTTCATGCCAGCTTAACAAAAATTTTGGACGAAAACCTTCATTTGTGACCAGGGGTTCTAATGTATGGAAGCTTAGAGGCAATAATATCAAGAAACACAGGTTTGAGGGTAGACGTGCAAAAGAGGGTCAAGGTTGGACAACACGGCCACAAGTTAGCCTTAAATATACTGTCCAAAGTAATGGTGACTTATCACAAGGCTAAAGCCATATTACAAGAATAAACGACATGTTTGCCAAGCTTTTAAGCAACTTTAATAATGTTGTTAGCATATTAAATTCATGACTAGATATTTTCCTCATTTCCGACGTTGATTTGATAGCTAGTGTATGTTAAAGTTCCATTATAAAACTCTCCGCAGCTTCTGACCATTCCAAAACCATTTCAACAAAAAACCTGAATAAAAATCAGCTAAAATGAAAATATATGATAAAAGTGAATATGAATCTCACCCATGCTACCAGATTCTGCTCTCCACCAGTTTTTGAATTTTCAATGGCTTTTTTGCCTGAAATAATCTCGAGAAGAACAACCCCAAAGCTATAGACGTCTGATTTAGGAGTCAGCTGTCCAGTCATTGCATACTCTGGTGCACAATACCCGTAGGTTCCCATAACCCTTGTGGAAACATGAGTGTTATCCCCAACTGGACCGAGTTTTGCCAACCCAAAATCAGATAGCTTTGGATGGTAGCCTTCACCAAGCAAAATATTCGAGCATTTCAAGTCACGATAAATAACAGGAGGGCTAGCTTTATCGTGTAAATATTCCAACCCTTTTGCTGCTCCAGCTGCAATTTTCATTCTCGTGTTCCAATCAAGTAGTTTCTTACCAGGGATAGGATCTGCAAAACAAGCATTACAAGTTTAACTATCTGGAGCAATTCTAATAATGGCAAAATACGAGCACGTTTTGCGAAGTTTAAAAGTTTACTTCTAAGTTAACAAGTTCAAAAATAATGAATTTCTTTATTGGCTAAAGTAGGAATTAGCTACGCATATCGACAAAAAGGCCAAAAAAAAAAAAAAAAAAAAAGTTACTTTTCAAAAAAAAAAAGGGGGAAAAAAAAAAAACCTTTTTTANGGCTAAAGTAGGAATTAGCTACGCATATCGACAAAAAGGCCAAAAAAAAAAAAAAAAACAAAGTTACTCTTCAAAAGAAAAAAGGTGGAAAAATAAAAAACCTTTTTTACGTGAAAGTAGGAAACGATTTATACATATCCATAATCCATACCTATTTGAAAACAAAATATTACATAGTGCTAGTTTAGGAAGCTTAAACAGCTGCTATCAACAATTAATTCTAAGAGCACATTTCACAAGATTTACAATTTCTATAAACTTTTACCGAAATTTGCTAAAACTTTATCAAAAG
>CAIGRM010177317.1:0-10325 GCA_903798335.1 Fraxinus albicans
GTAATCAAGTAGACTCAAGAAAACAATTGGACAATTGGATGAGTGATATTTAAATTCAAGAAAGTTGTTCTTGAATTTTTGGATTGGAATGAATATAAAGAGATTTTGGATAGATAATATGATAGTATCATCTTCCCAAATAAATCAAGTAAATTTTTTTTTTTGAATAGTGATGGTGTGAACAGCATCAATGAAGAGTTTTTTTTTTTTTTTGTAAACTTGAAAATTGACTACGATATCAACGAAAAAACGAAAGTTGATTTGGAAGCTAGATTAACTCAAAAACCAACTTTGACTCTTTTTTTGGAGTTTTTTAGATTAAATACTCAAAATTTGTGACGGACACGAAGAACAAAAACAAGACACAAAAGAACAAAAAGGATAGAACCAGAATCTGGAGCCCAAGCTCTAATATCAAATGACGTGAACCCGGGTACGGGATCAGCGTAAAAATCGCGGAATTAATTGAAAATGCCAGGAAAGCCCAAATTCAGGTTGTAGACAGTAGAATCAGACCCACAAATTATTGAACCAAGCAACCAAACAAAAACAAAGTTTGAATGACCTCTTGATTACAAAACCAACGAACCTCAATTTGCGAACGTCACAAAGGGTGCCTAATCCTTTGATAAGTTTTAAAGGTTGAACGCCACAAATATAACAATATTTGATAAGTTCGGTACATGTTCAATCAAGAACAAAAAGAGAGAAATCTCATTTAATTCATAATGTCAAAAAGGTTCTCGACATGTTTCTGTATGATTGTAAGCCCAAAAGTACCATGAGTCCATGTAGCCTTGTACAGAATTTCGTGCCATTTCCAGAATGTACTCATGGGTGAAAATCCGACAACCGAGTTGAAAGTTATGCCCGTTTTCATACACGCTGCTCGTTTTCTTTCCAAAATATCTTCCAAACCTTGAATCCAACTCGTTTCGGCTCCTGAGCCCTTCACGAAACTTTAACCTTAGCTTGTCAATTTCTTCAATTCGGACTCCAAAACTCGACCAAGATAAAACTCGACCAAGTGATTACCTATCCCATATCATATCAGGTTGCTTGGTAGTATAGGCTCGAATTAATTAATTGCCGAATTTAATTAATTAGATTAATTCAATATTTGACCGAGTTAAATTTAAGAGATGAACCAAGCCCACTTGGACTTATATTAATTAGTCATTAGGGTTTCAGAAATATAGAACATAACATAATTTATTATCTTGCTAGCATAAGAAAAGAGAAACTTAATTCTCTAATTCTCATTCCCTGTGTGAATTTACATTGGAGGCTGGACAATTGAACAACTGTGGATTGCAATTCGAGATTGTTCATGTTCAAGAATCAGCAAAGGAGTTTGCAAAATTTATCAAAGGAATTATTCTAAACACAGTTTCTATCTAAAAACAAAGCCGATCCGTGATGGGAATTGAAAAATAATTTATTTTCCGCTTTGCATGTTGAGTAAATTTCCAACTGTGGTATCACAGCCTACTTTGTGTTTGTTAGAAACTGTTTTGCATGTTTGAACAATCAAAACATTATTGTTGTTTTCTTGTTTCTAGCAATTTAAAAAAATTGATCTGAACGTTAAGGCCGCCGCCGACCATGGCTGTGAAACTAGCTGTGGCCCACAAGGCAGCATGTAGCTACAGGACAGAAGTAGCAGTGCTCGCCGTCGCTGCAAGCTATAGCGGTGAGCGCCACTACGGGAAGTTCAGCAACATGAAACGCAGTTGTTACGCTGCGGCATGAAGCTGTCGCTGTTTTGATGCCGACGAGCCCCTATCGTGGTTATAGACACGACGCTGGCTACTATCAGCGCCGACATGGAAAAAAAAGAGGGTTTAGGGTTTCAGTTTCGAATCGGGTGAGAAGATGGAGGCTCTGGCATTCAATTATGACAAAAGGTTCAGTACGCAAATTTTTAATGAGGGCCTATTTCGCAATTTATAAAATTGGGAGGCTCTGTTTGTAATATTAAACATAGGTCAATTTGCAAATTTCAAAAAGAGTTTTGAATTTAAATGTTAAAATTTAAAGTTGATTTTCAAACGGGTTTTGATCGAAATTTGAATTTTGACCAGAAATTTCATCTTTGACCCGTTTAAAACTATATTTAAAATTGACGACTTTTATATTTTCGTTAAAATTGGATTTTAAGTGAAATATTGAACTTTGACCCTAAATTGAATTTTCTTTTATTTAGGAGTTTTTACCTAAATCAATATGTTAACTTAAATTAAATTAGAGTTGGACTCTAATTTAGTATTTAATTAAAATTTAATTTTAATTAAATTATCTACCCGAATATATTCTTGAAATTAAAGTTGGAGTCTAATTTGACATTTAATTGAAATTTGATTTTAATTAAATTGTCTCGCCCTAAAAATTTTCTTGAAATTAGAGTTGGACTCTAATTTGGTGTTTAATTAAAATTTGATTTCAATTAAATAAGTTCGTTGTAATTTCTTGAAAATAGAATTGGACTCTATTTTGACATTTAATTAAAAATTAATTTTAATTATATTGTCATACCCTAGGATTTTATAGAATTAGAGTTGGACTCTAATTTGGTATTTAATAAAAATTTGATTTTAATTAAATAGTTTCGCCCTATAATTGTGAAATTAGAGTTGAACTCTAATTCAACATTTAATTAAAATTTGATTTTAATGAAATAAACCCGCTAATTAAATTAATTGATTAATTAATTATTTAATTGTTCCGATCTATTTTTCTAAATAATTAGTTTAGACAACCTTAATTTCTAGAAACTTGAAACATGTTTGCATATAATATTAGATATTATATAGGAAATCATTTATAGTTAATACCGCGCGAAAAAAATTGTTTATGTCACAATATTTTTTCTCTATACTTTTGGGCCATTTTTTGCCTTCACCGCCGCTACAGGCAACCCACGGCTACCTAAATCGCCGGATATTGGTACCGATGGAAAGCCCTCAATGCCTTCCTTAATTACCACCCAACATCTCCCTCTAACACCAACTATAGTTGTCGGAATCCATGCACATTATATACGGCCCAAAAATCTAAAAATTTTCAGAATTGCCATTTCAGTCCACCAACTTGATCGGAGCTCACCACTGGCCAATTGCCCACACCCAAACGACCCCAACTATTGGCTCAATTTACCCTAAATGACATCTCCACAATCTGAATTAATCCTAAAAGAACCGCCAGTCGCAAAGAGTTTTCGGCAGGGTCTGAACTTTCCAAAATTCGACGTCGTCCAGTTGACCCACGGTGGTAGACCACCTGGGTCACCTTCCTTTTCTCCTAGTGTACCTAGCCCAACCATAGGTCAAGCTCAATTAGCCCTCCAATAATCTGGATTTGCCACAGAAAATCAAGCTGCCGTGAACTCGCTGCAGCAGGGTTCGAAAATTGTGGATTCTGGTGCCGTCCGGCCAACCCATGGTCGCGGACCACGTGGGTCATCTTCCCCACCCTCGGCGTACCTAGCCCAGCCATGGGGCAAGCTCAATTTCATCCTAAACTCGCTGAATTTGTAGACGAAATTACAGTTCTTTGTAAAAAATGACAAGGGTTTTTTATGATACTATGCTGCTCCAAATGTTCAATTCGATGAGGAGAAATGCAATTGAAGTTGGAAAATCTTTGGATCATCAACCGATTATGCCAATTCCAACCAAAATGCTGGTTTCAATCTACCACGTGAATGTGAGCGCGATAGAGTTCTTTCTGATCCAATTAATGGTATTTCTAATTTTGTTGCTCCAAATTCGTCCAACAAAACTACAATTGGGGTTCAAAGGATCATGGGTAACATGCCAATTGATAGAATTGATGATCAATTGAATCCCACTTTGATCTCCCAAGTCGCGGCTATTGAGCCCCCTTTAATTCTAAATTTCAGTGACTACGTTTCTTCAGGTGATAAGGTACCACCACTAGTGAATTCTACTCATGCTACTATACATTTTGAGCCTCCTCCACGGATTCACCTCCAAACAGACTTTGCAGCTTCTTTTGATGCAAACACACATCAGAATCGAATTTAGCAGGCCAAAAATGTTGCGACCAGGTCTAGTTCGACACCGGTTGTTGATTCACACGCCGCCCTACGTGCCATTGGCCCATCGGCCAGTGGATCTCACACGCGGCCTCCCTTGGGCACCTCTACAGTTCTAACTTCATCTAGGCCACATGTTCTCTTTTCTAGTGATCAGGTTACTACTCAAGCCCACGTTCATATGCTACTGTTAATAACAGACCGATTGTTACTCAGGCAGAGATGAGTCAGATGAAATCTTTCACTAATGTCCTACGTACTTCTCAAGACTCTAGAGATCATAGTTTGATTTCTAAGGAACCATACATCCATCATGGTGAGCCTGCTATCTTCTTTGATAAATCAGATGAACAATTTTTGGCAGCGACATAAAAGTTTACGCTTGTGGGTATATTTATTCATCGTAAACCTTCATGACCAAGGTACATGAAAATTCTATGCGCTTTGTTTTTATTGGTGTTTATGAGATTGGCCTTATTGATGATGTACATATTATTATTCATATGGCAGATTATTTCTCAAACCCACTTGGTATATTGATGGTTGTACCATGTGGGTTTTTAGGTGGACCCCCAGTTTTAGTTCTAAGCATGAGGTTCCTATTGCTTTCCTTTGGATTTCATTTCCTTTGCACCCTATTCATTTTCAGGCTAAGAGCGCATTATTTGCTATAGCTAAGGCTATTGGGCTCCCACTTTGTATTAACGAAGAAACTTCTAATCTTCGACGACCTAGTGAGTATGGATTGAGAGGAAGAAAATGGGGGATATTGGCAGCCTGTTGCATATGATAATGTGCCAGACTTTTGCTTTCGACGTAGACACTTTGGACATTTGGATGAGAGATGTCCTAGTGGCTTGCATCATGCCCTACCTTCTGTGGGCCTGGTTGTTGTTGACCCAACTATAGGCCTAATCCAGTTTTAGCTAAGGATAATGGTAAGGTGAATGAGGTTGTGACTGCACCTCGCCAGAGATGGACACCTATTAAGAGAAATCAAATGAGACAAGACAGTACATTAGAAGTGATTTCTCATTCTACTCCTCAAACTGTTACCATTATTGCTCCTATTATCCCCATCACTACATCACAAACAGCTACTAATCATATGGCTCTTAGTCTTTATACTGTTCCACCTGTTACTAGCAATATTGCTCCACATATTACTACTTCTCTACCACCAGATCATTCTACAGTTGCTCCTATTAGGGTGGATATTAGAGTTCTCTTTTTATTACATCAGCTCCCCATTTAGAAGTTCAGTCTTCGAACCCCATCAACAGTACACCTATGATGGTTAGTTCTACATATTTTGATCCTCTCTTGGTGGATATATTAGAGAGGCCACAGGGTTATATTGAGCCAGATGTTCCTGTTATCTCTGCACATTGTCAGCAGAAAATGGAGGCTTTTTTACCTATATATCAGTCAGATTCTAATGTTTTTTCTCATACTGAAGTTCATCAACAGGGTTCATATAGTCGATCTTCTGCTGATCACTTGGCAGATATGGCTGGTAGGAAAAAGGATGATGGTTTTGTCCCAGTTGGTCGAAAAATAAATGCTAAAGCCACTGATCGGCTCCTAAAGAGACTTATATAGCTTTATCATGTTTATCTCTTAGTTATACTACAGCCTTTTGTTCTTCAGCACGATATCTGGACTTTGACACAAGAGTTCGAATGCGTCGAACAAGATCTGGTTTTTTTAGAACGTGGGGACTACTGTTACTGTTATTGTTGATCATCCCCAATTCTTTCACGTTAGAGTTGAGGATCCCAGACTAGCGCATCCCATCTATCTGACTTTTGTCTATATTTCATGTGACATAGCTATCAGGAGGGATTTATAGGAGGGTCTTCACCACATTTCCCTCAATATAGATGGCCCTTGGTTATTTAGGATAGACTTTAACGTTATTACATATGATAGTAAGCGCATGGTCATAATACTCATGATTGAGGCACTACTACTTTCTCTGATATGATGTTAGATTGTGGTTTGGAGGATGCTGGTTTCCTTAGGAAATGGTATACTTCGACCAATGATCGAGTCAGAAAGAAATTGGATGGGGTACTCATTAATTCTACAGATGTAGCATTCTGTCGACAACTTACAATGAGACACTTGAATCAGACTTCATCTGATCATTTCAGATTCCTCAATGTTTGGACCAAGCATCATGATTTTTCATCCTTTGTCGCTCAGAAGTGGTCGCTCCCTACTTATCTTACGGGGATGGCTGCTCTTTGGAAGAAGTTCTTTAGGTTGAAATAGGGACTTTGTTGGTGAAATAGACATATGTTTGGAGATATTTTCCAACGGGTGCAAGATGCTGAGGATAGGATGGATGAGGCAGAGACAGTATATGATAGAGACCCTATACCGGAGCATCGTGATCTATTACATCATGCACATGTAGTTTTGAACCGAACCTTATCTATCGAGGAGGGTTTTTGAAAGTTAAAAGCCGATTCAAGTTGGGTATGTTAAGGAGATCACAATACTCGTTATTTCCATACGATGGTTCAAGAACTTGGGATCAAATCGCACATTAGGTCCTTCAAGACACAGGCAGGGGAAGTCTTAGATACTCTTATTGACATTCAGACTTCACTATTACATTCTATCATGATCTTCTATTTACTCCTACACAACCGTTGGACCCCATTCGTTTTGATATCATTCCCAAGATTTTGACGGAGGATGATAATTTGGCACTAAGCCGCATCCCTTTAGTTCATGAGGTATGAGATGCGGTGTTTAGCATAGATGCTAACAGTGCTATCAGACCTGATGGATTCTTCCAGCGTTGCTGGGACATTATTCAAGATGATGTATACAGGGCAGTCTTGGACTTCTTCCACGAGATTTTGCTGCTACTACTATAGTATTGCTCCCTAAGAGGGACGATGCTTGTAGATGGACCGACTTCAGACCATTCGGTTTACGTACATTTTTCAATAAGCTTATTACTAAACTTTTGAACACTAGATTCAGTACAGTGTTACCGCACATTATCTCTCCTCAATAGAGTGGGTTCATTTCTGGTCGCCTAATTGGGGACAATGTTCTATTGGTTCAGGAGCTTCTCCACACTTTGGATGATAGAGTACGAAGGGGTAACACAATACTGAAGCTAGACATGGCTAAAGCATATGATCCCATGGATTTGGGCTTCATTGTTTTTTATTAGAGGCATTTGGATTTGATTAGATCTAGATCAATAGGATTAGGCAGTGTATCTTGGAGTGTCATTTCTCTGTACTCCTAAATGGCCGCTCATGTGGTTTTTTTCCCTCATCACAAGGGCTCAAACAGGGAGATCCTATCTCACCATCCTTATTCATCATAGCTATAGATTACTCACGCCTACTCATTCACAGGTTTCAGGAGTATCCCAGTACGTGTTATCGACATAGAGGTTGTACTCTTGTCTCACACCTTTCATTTACTGATGATATGATCATATTCGCCAACGGCCAAAAACAGTCTATCAGGAGGATTCTTGGTTTCTGGAACATTATGAGAGAGTCTCTGGTCAGTTGGTGAACAGGGATAAGAGTGGATTCATATTACCCAAATGGGCATCCATTAGTCAGATTGGATGATTGGAGATTTTGATTAGTTTTCGACACTAGCAGCAGACGTTTCACTTATCGGAGAGTCCCGTTATTTAAGGGGGCAAAGAGGAGCTTCATTTATGATGACCTTATCCAGAAGGTCAGGGACAAGATCTCAGGTTGGGTTTCACGACTTTTATCATATGGGGACCATATTACTTTGGTGAGATCAGTGCTCTCATCCATGCTATTATACCTTCTTCAGATCATACAACCCCCTAAGACTATCCTGAAGAAACTTGAGAGCATCTTTACGCAATTCCTGTTGGATTCCAAAGAACAAGCACGAAGTTTACATTAGCAGAGTTGGAAGGAGATTTGCCTTCCTACTGATGAGGGTGGTCTAGGCTTTACGAGCTAATAGGATGTAATGGACACCTTCTCCATAAAGCGCAGGTGGTTGTTCCATTCTCAGAGATCTCTTTGGGCCCAATTCTTATGGGGTAAGTATTGTACGGAGACACACCTTTTATTTGCAGCAGTTCCCTACTCAGCTTCTCCTACCTAGGAGAGATAAAAATTAATTGGGCCCTGGACAGAGCCATACATTGCATGGCACCTTAGTGCAGGTCAAATTTTCTTTTTGCATGATTGCAAGATATGTGAGACCATGTTCGTATCCTTTTTCTCACACTGGTAGCACACGTCTGCGAGGGTACATAATTTCTTTGATGATACTGGGTGGGATATTCGACGTTTATTACTGGTTCTCTCTCCTTTTATGTCGAAGTAGATGGGGGCTATACCTTTATGTGCAGATGACCCGGATAGAATTGTTTGTTAAAATACATCGAATGGAAGCTTCACTACCAAGTCAGCATGGCAGCTTGTACATTCGGGATGCCAGTATCAAGATTTGTACCAGTTACTATAGAGCTCCATTCTGCCAATCACTGTCTCATTCTTTTGCTGGAGATTATGGCAGGACCTTATTCTAGTAGATGTGGATATTCATGGGAGGATTGGATGCCAGTTGGCTTCTCGCTGTTAGTATTGTTCCAAGATTGAGACTATTAATCATATTTTCACTGGCAGTAGCATCTCCAATCAGGTATGGCAGCATTTTAAGGATAGTTTTTAGATATGTATGAGTTCAGGAGAGGGAGTCAGAAAGAAATTCTAGAGATGGAGGTATTCTGGACATTATGTTCGTCGTGGACACATTCGTATTATTATTCCTCCATTGATATTTTGGTACCTATGGACCACGAGGAATGATGCGAATCACAGGGGGATTCACATAGTAGCTAGATGAATAATTTGGAGGGTCTATCGCATAATCTATTTCTTCATATGGGAGGATTGTTTCGAGTGGTGCATTGGCGAGCTGATTTGACACTTGCACCCATATATTAGTATTTTTATGGACCCACCTCCCTATCTCTCCCTATTCTAGTTTGGTAGCGTACTCCATCAGTTAGGTCTATCAACATCAATACTGATGGATACGTCAAGGATGGTTTTGTGAGTGGGGGAGGCATCATTAAAGATCACACAGGACATTGTATCAGGGCTTTCTCAGCTTCGTATGGACCATGCTTGATATTAGAGGTAGAGCTCCGGGTTATTCTTGACAAGATTTCACTAGCTCAAGGACTTAGTTTTTCAGCGATTTAGGTTGAGTATAATTCTACAGTAGCTATTCACTGTATCACTAGAGGAGGAGGACCATGGGCTATTCAAGGCATACTCAGACGTATCACATATATCATATCCTTTGACAGAGATACAGTTTCTCACATTTACAGAGAAGGAAACCAAATTGCAGATACTCATGCTACTGAGGGTTGGGATCATCGACGATATCAGGTATATGGACTACTTGACCTACCACAACATATTAGGGCACTAGTACAAATTGACAGACATAGATTGCCCAGTGCCAGTACAAGAGTTTGGTTTTTATTTTTACTTCCCATTCTTATTTTTGTCTTAATTTTCATTAGTTCTTATTGTAAAGGAAGTAGTACTTCCTTGTTTATTGCTTTATTTTTCGTCATTTATTTTCATTGTAAGGAAAGTAGTACTTCGTCATTTATTACTTTCATTATTTTCATGTAGTCACGGTATTCCTCCGCCACAAGTGAGGGCATATTAATAAAATCTCAAAGGTACCGCCCTCCTTTAATCAAAAAAAAAATATGGGAAAGCATTTATATAATGAATGTTNGTTCCGATCCATTTGTCTAAATTAGTTTAGACGACTTTAATTGCTAGAAACTTGAAACATGTTTGCATATAATATTAGATATTATATAGGAATGCATTTATATGATGAATGTTTTATTAGTGGATGATTATGGACTCGACCATATAGATGTGTTGGATGGTTAGTTTTACTCTTGTTTTATGGGCCTGCAAGCTCTTATTTATTTTGAACCAACGAGTCCATTGTAATTTTATGGGTCAGCGTGTCCAATTATTTAAGCTTGCATAACAACTAGTAGAGGATACAAGTTGTAGCTAGACTAATTGAGGAAACAAGAAGAGGAGGAGACCATAGAGATGGAACATTATATGAGTCAATGCAATACCCCCTAGGAACTTACCAACTAATCTTTCTTATGGCTCAGAAAGACTATATAGTAAAAGTCCATAATCGTCCACACTATTATATTTATGTTTATTTGCATGCTAGATGTATA
>CAIGRM010177323.1:0-10057 GCA_903798335.1 Fraxinus albicans
GTGATGTACCCGTAGCGGAACCGAAAAAGAAAATACGAAGGACAAGAAATCTAGCCCAAATGGGTTGTTTAAGGCTTTGCATATTCTTGTCCTATCGAACATGGTTCAAAATGTTAATAGAATGTTGACATTCAAATCTGAATTGATCTGGCAGTCAACTGATTCTCCCCACTCCTCCAATTGTATGCCGCCTCCTATGCACGAACACACTGCTAGAAGCGAATGATAGCTTGTCTGGATGGTGGGATTGCCACCATTGGCCCTCCTACAGAAACAATGTCTTGAAATTTACAAGACTCAAAAGGAGATGAAGCAAAATAATAAGAGTGGCTACAATCTTTTTAATACATTTTTTTCTCATTAGGAAATGTGAGCTATTTGTATGAGGTGAGGGCGTTGCTTTCTTTTTTCTTTTGTTGGACACTTGTCTTCATGTTAGTGGCGAGGATCCCCTTCTAGAATTTCCTCTCAACAAGTAACATCGTTTCATCGGAAGATTTCCTTCCATTCGTGCCTATGATGTTTCAATTATTTATTTCTACGGGCCAGTCTATAGTGCTAATCACTTGTACTTATCTTTATGCGCAATCAATTGAAGTATTTGAAGAGGAGTTGCACAAGTTTTTGTTTTTTGAAATTTCTTGTCGTTACTTGATTAAGAGAAAAGGTCGCCCTCTTGGTCAGATCATATTATTGGAGATGATTTAAAGATTCAATTGTCATCATGTAATCGATTTTGTTATTTGGCCAGGAAGAAAGTTTGTCCCGACTAAAAAGGTGCAATTTATCTCTTCGGAGTCGAGGTCTCTCATATTTCGACCCGGACGTTTTCGGGATGCCGCTAATAACCAACGAATGGCAAGTGCTTTAGTCGTGAAGAATTGGCGGAGAGAGAAAAAAAAAAAAAAGAAGAAGAGATAAAGAGTCTAGATATGATTTTAAAATATAATTTAATTTAAATAATATTTGTTTAAATTATTTTCAATATTTTGATAAAATTCTAATCTAGTAGAAGTTGGTTTGATGTTTTAGCTTCTTCTTAGGTTTCTTTGCTTTAATTTCTTCTCTCTTTTTTTTTATACCCTTTCTTTTCTTTTTCGTTGTCAAATTATTATATTCTTGCTCCATCGTCTCTTTATGACTGCAATGGGCCAATGAATGATTTTTATGGACTGGAATGACCGTACACTTCTACCGGGCAAACTTGGTTTCACTTTTATTAACTTCATCGCATCTCAAAGAGAAAAGACAGACATAATCATGCTTTCTTTTTTGTTAAATGCCAAAATGAGGAACATAGTATATAATTTAATGTAGCTGTGAATTTCTGAGTTATTTATGTCACCCTCTCTCTCGAGGTTTTAATTTCTGAAAACATTTGTGTTGTTGCTAAACTAACTCTGCCTATCTTTACACTGAAAGAAACAATTTGCAGAAGTTCTTGAAGATAAGAGTAAGTAGAACATTTTTAAATTCTACTAATCTGAATCCTGTAAAATGGATACTTGTAAGAATCAACTGGTTATGTAGTAGCCAGAGAGTGAATCCTTATTTTGGGATTCGTTGGACGACGGTCTTTGCGATTTCGTCTGGACAATAGAAGCAGAAGATGCAGGATTTGCACCCTTGGCTGAGGCTTTCATTCCCTTGCAGTATTTCATATGGGAAAGTAGTTTCTCTGGCTTGAATGACTTCCCACATTGCCTGCGTTCAATTCGAACAAAAATATAGTTTGATTCGTCTGACGAGATGATTAAACATGGTGTAACGGTTTAATATTTTGTAAAATGAAGCGAAAGAAAGAAAACAATGTGTGAATAATCAACTTACGAGCAATTTGGCCCTCTGATTTGCTTGTAAGTAGTTGAGTGTGTCCTTTGGTTTCTTGAATCCTTCTCCCCATCGCAGATCTTTCTGGCACAGAACCGGAGAGGGAAATAAGTTGAAAATGAGTTTGTTTCTTTTTAAAGTAACTCATACTCACCTTATTCACAAAATCAATAACATTTCTACTATTAAGTGAAAGAGTAATCTAGAAATATGTTTGAAAAAGTTACTTTCAAGATAAGCAAAACATACGGTTACTTATTTGATGAAGTGAACAAACCTACTAAATCACACCGGAAAATATAAAAACTGTTTAAAATTAAGCGATACTTGACATGATTAAGGATGAGACATATATGAGACGTTTGTATGTCGTTCTCTTCGGTTAAACTTAAAAAACATGTTTAACGTAAGGTAAATTACCTGCCACTCCGTTGTTGTTGATTCCATGAAGCCCCAAAGATCGTCTGAGAGCCTCCTAGTTTATCCCTTTTGCAAATTTCTGCCGAATGAACATCACTCTGATCACAAGAACACATATTCAAGAAAGGTTTATTCTTTCGATTGATTGTCACTACTGCTGAATCATTAGTATCCACAGCACCACATGAAATCAAATTCTTGAATATGTGGGATGCACCATTAGAATAACTCTTGTTCTTTGTGAATGAAGGCTCTGATGAAGCTGGTGTAGTGTTTTTCTCCATTGGAACTTTGTTGTTCATCTTCTTCTTGTCCTTATTTGATGGAGTTGAGTTCAAAGACGGCATATGCTTCTCATTTCTTACTTCTTTGCTGGGAAGTTTTGGTTCTTGATAATTCCTACCATGCATATTTTCTTGTTCGACAGTGTCTGAATTCTTCTCTGGTTCTGTTTCTGTTTCTGATTCTGATTCTGATTCTGATTCGAGGTCGAGTTCTCCAGAATCAGTGATAAATGTGGATGTCTCGGAGCCAAAATTTGGCGATTCTTCTTCAATTTCTGATGGTGTTTTTGTTGAGACATCCATTGATTTTTCTGAATGAATTTGAATGGAAGAGGGTCTGTGGCCTTTAATTTCTTCAAGGGGTAATGGCTCTTCTTGCATGGGAACTTTCTTTTGAGTGTATGAAAGGTCTGTCAAATAAATAATTAAAAAAAAAAAAAGAATAAGAAGGAAAGGAAATTCTGTAGCGATATGGTTTTTACTTATTGATCTTTAACTAAAATAGATTTGACTTATCAATTACTGAAGTAATTAAATTGATTTTCTTTCTGAAAATGTTAAAAATAAAACTAAATTGATATTTGATAGGATTTACCTTTATTAAAAGTGGGAGAGGAAATCTCTGATCCTTTGAGGACATATTCATTGTCCGAAATTGGAGTAATGAGATCATCATCCAGCAAATCTTGCCATATACACCCTGTCCTATACTTCCTGCACCAAAAAATAAAATAAAAATAAAAGTAACGACAAAAATCGATTTGAATGAAATTAAGAAATGTTGAAGTAGCCAACAATCATTGATTTTAGTTGAAGATAATCGATAATTGGACGAGGAAGAGGAATAGAAGTTGGTAATGTGTTATCTGTACTTCCTTACCCAAGGTCATTCTAAATGTTCAGCGGAATACCAGAAGTTTAATTAATTTAAGGGTTAATCCATTTGTACCTAATGGATTATCCCCTCTCACATGCGGGGCCCTCGTGTATTTAAAAATTTCGACAATGGGTCTCCATCTCCATTGTGAGTAGTAGTTAAAAGATTCGGTAAAAAAATTTGGTACATGTAGCATGACTCTTAATTTAATTATTCATGTAAGAATTAGGAATTCCTCTTTCAACTCATCTAGGTGGGCATTATGACAGAAAAAAAAAAAAAACAAGAAACTTGTCCAATAGTAACTAATCGTGCCTCCATATCCCGATCCAACCTGTCGGAATAGAATCCAGCGGAAAAAAATTGTTGTGAAGTAAAAAACTAGCTTTCTGGTTGAATTAGATTTACTCTAAGCCCTTGTTTGATCCCAATTATTTCCATAATATATTTTTCTCTTTTTTATTTTCAACCATACATTTTCAATAAAATAATATTACACACAAACCCAAATTTTTTAACTTCATGTTTTCGATCAAATCACTATTCCAAAATACATATACGTCAAAAAAACAAAAAAAAAAAAGGGCAAAAGTAATATGAATGCATTTTCTAGTGTATAAAATGTACAAACCTCTTGTATGACCAAGCAAATGATTCGGGCATGTCCTTTCCTCGCAATTCTGCCAACCATTTCTTTACATCTATTTTTACGATTTAGGTATCAAAATATACACGTCAAATAAACAGACGAATATCTAAGCAAATTAATGGATAGACAATAAGGCATGGACGCATGGATCAATGTGCTAACCTCGTAACCGAATGCCATTACTTGAGAGGTGATGGACTCGAATGAGATGAGGGTGTTCAATGCCACCACCACTTCGACTAAGGAAGTAGACAATGTGAAGTCGCCTTACTTCTGCAGTACTCCCTTGTGTCTTCATTAATCTTCTGCAGAAATGGTAGCAAGAAGAAAATGAAGTTATTCTTTTTAGGCAAATTTTCGAATTGTTCAAACGAGACAAAGATCTTATCAAATGAAATTTCTTTTTCTCTGCCGGCCGCGGCCTGATGTTGAAAAGTAAAATGGGAAGGTGTTTAATCAAACTTTTACAATAAAAAACACATCAAAATGTGCAGGCCTAATGGAAACATGTACAAACCTCTTGTATGACCAAGCAAATGATTCGGGCATGTCCTTTCCTCGCAATTCTGCCAACCATTTCTTTACATCTATTTTTACGATTTAGGTATCAAAATATACACGTCAAATAAACAGATGAATATCTAAGCAAATTAATGCATATACAATAAGGTATGACGCATGGATCAATGTACTAACCTCGTAACCGAATCCCATTACTCGAGAGGTGATGGACTCGAATGAGATGAGGGTGTTCAATGCCACCACCACTTCGACTAAGGAAGTAGACAATGTGAAGTCGCCTTGCTTCTGCAGTCCTCCCTTGTGTCTTCATTAATCTTCTGCAGAAATGGTAGCAAGAAGAAAACGAAGTTATTCTTTTTAGGCAAATTTTCGAATTGTTCAAACGAGACAAAAATCTTAGCAAATGAAATTTCTTTTTCTCCGCCGGCCGCGGCCTGATGTTGAAAAGTAAAATGGGATGGTGTTTAATCAAACTTCTACAATAAAAAATACGTCAAAATGTGCAGGCCTAATGGAAACTTATATTGTTTAGAAAAGATTGTGAAATGCTCGCACTAATCAAAATGATCATTGGATAAAAGAGATTTAGCTTAAATTATATTGTATTTGCAACACAGAGAGAGAGAGAGAGAGAGAGAGAGAGAGAGAGAGAGAGAGAGAGAGAGTTAAATGCAATTTTGAAGTAGAGCAAGTCTGTAGCTAAACAAGAAGTCCCGCAACTACTGAAAATTTTATGGTTATGTAAGTTTGGCAGTTTTTGACCAGGCTTTTAATCTCCCCAAAGAATTTTTCTTTTGGATTCATCATTTCTTATTCATTGTGTAATTGATGTATTAATAATTAGGATTCTGATCATTGGACTGTTGTAGTCAAGTGGGAAAGTTTCTTGGTCTAAAGCACAAAAATTATTGAACAAAAATGTAACCTTCACTGAGGTCAACTTAATGCTATGTAGTCCAACTGATGTTTTAACATTAGTCTATGTGGTACTACATGTAGGTTTAATTAAACGTGTTCTCATAATACTATATTTAATTGAACTTATCGTTTAATGTCATGTACATGTAGTGCCACATAAATGGATTGTTGTAAGTTGTAACACCGGTTGAGCTACATAGCATTAATAGTCCAAAAGGTCGGGGTCTTAATTAGGTCGACATTGGCTGAGGTCGACCACTCAAAAGAGGTTTGTTAGCCTTATAATATTATGCAATTATTGTATATATTTAGTTTCCTTCTTTTATATAGGTTTTCTTTTTGTTTTCTTTTCTTGTAATATATAAACTTGTATATTTCATTAAAAAACCTAATTCTTTGACGGCTCAATACATTATTGATTTTTCCTCTCTCTCTCTCTCTCTCTCTCTCTCTCTCTCTTTCTTCTTCTTCTTCTTCTTTTAATTGATTTACTATATTGGTTCAAGGTAGATCATGTTGTTAACATATTATCAGAGCCTATAGTTGAGTGAAAATTGTGAAATTTCTGATTGTAATACGCTGGAAATCCAAGCAGAGACCAGGAAGAAAAGTAAACAAAAAGGAAACCTATATAAAAGAAGGAAACTAAAAGATCAGAAATAGTGCACAGTACACGTATAACCAAAGCAATACTACCAAAAGATCAGAAATTTATCAAGGAACAAACTGCCTTTTGGAATCACATCGAAAATTGATCGCACGCGCTCTCACATGCCTCAAACGTCACTGCGCGTAGAGACAGCTCGTTGTTTCAACCGAGGGAAGAGAAATGTAACAAGCATCAATTACAATAGTGATCACTGCATCAAAATGTTCTACTAGGAAAATTTACAATAGGAAATCAAAATGCCATTGAGGGTTTAAATACACTCAAGTAACGCAAGATTTCTGTGCCTTATTCTAGTTATCTTCTAGTTATCTTATGAAATGTATAATGTTACATTATTGTCTAATAATGATTATTTTTCGGTTTAAACGAGGAATTAAATGAGCTTACATACAAATATTATTTCTTTAAAATCTAAATCTTACTCAAAAAATTATATTCTTATCTTCATTATCTTCCGCTTGTGTTCTTCCTTTTTCTACCCTTCCTCTATGCACATTACATATAAACAATATAATATATATCCATTATAAGGTCAACAATTATTAAATACCAATGTTGATAATAAGATATGGATTTTATGCAATATATGGATGGTTAGCGAGTGAAAGTAAGTAAACATTGCGGATCCTAAAAAATGTGTGGATAATAAGAGAGTTTGATCAACTTATAAATAACGATAATCTTTGCCAATCATTTACTAAGAGAATTGCACCCAATTCCGTGCGTTATTTTATTTTATTTTTTTATTAGATAACTATTCTTAATTAATCAATATGGAATTGTGAAATTCACCTTAAGAATAAATATAAGTTACTATTAATTAACTTTTTATTTTCAAATATTATTGTGATATAACTTTATTTACTTTTCTAAGTTGAAAAAGTAACTTTTATCATATTCCAAAAATAAGTAATTTACATACTTAAGTTTTAACCATGATCAAGAAAAAAGTTAATTATCTTAAAACTTCTTAATAAGGAAACTTTTTTTGCTTAGCCGAACACACTCAATTTTTATTTATTTATTTGTTTTTACTTGATAAACTTTCATTCGTCAAGCTTCAATTAATTTGGACACAGGCATCCATTAATTTTTACATCTAAATATTACAAGAAATTTAACTTTTACCGACGAAAGATTTTAAATTCGTGAAGACTACTTTATGATGAAACAATCAAACGATGACTTTTCTAGGCCAGCGAACTTTCTAGGTTAATTAAAATTGGAATTTCTTATAGGTAGGCTCATGAATAAGTAAACATGATGGATGACATGCTGCAAATTTAGTAATCAACAAAAGGAAAAATGGACTGACCTTTTCACCCTGCGTTCCTTTGCTTTTGCAATAGCCATTTCTTCCACTGGCTCCATTCCACAGCAGACAATAGAAGAGAAACCTCTCTATTCAATACTTATTTTTCATTGGGTCGAGGGAGTACTTTCGCAATAATGAAACTCAAAAGTGAAATTGACACTTTCTATTTTCTTCTCCTGCTCCGGAAGAGCTGTTATCGATTTTTTCTGCATACGTGCCAAAATAATTTATCGAAAAACTGCATTTGTTGTTCCATTTTATTCGAAAACATTAGGACTTCATGCAAGACCCCAAATATGGCGTTAGTAACTAGGAATTGAGCTCTGCCTTGAGGTCATCGCTAAGGATTAAGGCTGTCAAGTTCTGAGAATGAACTGATGGCATCTTTACTTTCAAACCGACCAGTTTCTTCGAAAAGGATATGCCAAAAACTTCAGCAAATATTCTTTCAAAATAGTACAAAATGAAGAATTAAATTTCATGGTTGCCATGCATAAAGATAAAACAAAAACATACATAAAAATGGTTGCCATAATTAAAATCATGATTTAATAATAAACTTCTTACATGGATTTCTATCATACTCTTGACCTTGAAGATCCACTAGTTGTTTTGTTGGTTTTGAACTTAAAACACCTTACATAGATATATACATTAATACACGGTGTGCACACAAAAGGATAAAAGAGAAAGTCACTGTTTAAATTACTTTCCGTGCCGTTTCAGCTGAGATTAGAGGACTAGTTATGAAATTAATACTAGAAGTTGGTATAATTCAAGAAAAAAATAAAGGCGAACGAATCCATGTGTATGTATATATATAATTTAGAGTATGGGGCACGAAAATGGTGTCATATATTTAATATTAGTTGAAAATGATCACCAACCAAATTATCCAACTTCACTATCATTTTTGGCTTTTAATATTGAACGTTCGTACCTTTCAATGTCATTGTACAAAAGGTCCATGCTTTTCATTTTTTGACATTTTCACCCATACCTTTCACATTTCATTGTACAAAAGGTCATTTTCAAAAAATTTTCAATAAAATGACGATTTTACCCTTCTATTTAAATGAAATAAAAAGAAAAGGAAAGAAAAAAAAACTAATTGCAATCATTGTCCTAAAATTTTCAAAATATTACAAATAAGTCCTAAATTCTCCACTACCACCACTTTCACAACCCCACCAAGCCGCCACCTATAGATCCACATAGCATCACCTTCTAGCCATCACCTCCGCCGGACTCCACCACCACTAGCCTCGCTTCACTTTTCCCAACATCCTCTCTCACATTAGTGGTCATAAAATCTGTTGAAAACAGCCACATTTGTAGCTTAAAATACCAAACTACCTATACATCCCTTCACGACAACCCCACTTTCGGCGCCATCCACGGTCGCGCACCACCACTGATGGCTACCCCTCACCTCGACGAACCTATACATGGTATCACATCAATCAAACTTGCCTCGAATCATTCTACTTTAATCTAGACATTCGACAGTGGCGACGTCCATTTTGCCAAACTCTTCTCCTTCAATTCATGCATCCCACAAAACTAAATCCCCAAATTGGCATCAATCGAACCATCAACGAACCCAAATGACAATGTGTATGAATCTAATTGAACAAATTATTCCCTCAATTGTTTCAATTTTTGGTAAATCTAATTGAACCAATTATCCCTCCAACTGTTTCAATTTTTGGTCCAAAACTCTCCAGGCGCGATGTACGGAGAGAGTTGTTTGACCAAAATTGGTGGGTTCTAAGTACTCCAATTTTCAAATTCGTGTGGGGGAGGATGGTGGGGAAGTGAAGCGAGGTTGGTGGTGGTGGAGTCTGGTGGGCGTAGTGGTCGAAATGTGGTGCTATGTGGATTTATATGTGGCAGCTTAGTACGTAGGTTGTGAAAATGGTGATGGTGGAGAAATTATGATTTCTTTGTAATTTTTTAAAACTTAAAGACTATAGTTGCAGTTGGTTATTCATCTTTTTCTTTTTGTTTTATTTGAATAGGAGGGTAAAATCGTCTTTTATTGAAAAAATGGTTGAAAAGAACCTTTTGCGCAATGAAAGGTGGAAGGTAGGGGTGAAAATGCCAAAAAATGAAAGGTATGAACGTTTTGCACAATGACATTGAAATGTAGGGATGTTCCATGCTATTTACCCTTTATTATCGTTGGGTTTGTTGTTTAAAAAATTTAGTATATAAGGTTGATAGCAATGGATTAACAGCTGACCTATGACAGCAAAGAGTTTGTAGAGATGAATATTATTTCAGATGATATGCAAATCCTTTAACAGATATTCACTTTGTTAAGACGATTTGAAAAATTTGTATTATTCATTATTTTAACTCAAAAATAAAAATCTCCACACAAGAACAAAAACTCTCAATTGTGCCTTCTTTGTCTATGTTTGCAATCACCGATCTTTCCTCCTTAGTTCGCTTGTTTTGCCACTGTCGATCTATATTTTACTGAAGAAGGTATGTAGCTTTTCTTCGTTCGAGTACGTTACATTGTTTGGTACCATTATGTAGGCAATATAATGATATATTGGGCATA